>JASANW010001306.1:32500-53135 GCA_030849725.1 Trypanosoma boissoni
ACATTGTACGGATACGCAAAGACCGTTGCGGTGATTTTGGATATCATTGTGAGTGATACCATTGCGGCAGAGGCAAACAAGAAGCTGTTGGCGCCTGTGAAAGTTCCCCCGTTCGTCAGTCGCTTCAGCAGTTCGTAAACAGTCCAAAAAAGGCCCTCCTCGACAAAGCGGCCGCCAATGTTTGTGAGTGTACCGCGGTAGAACCCAACAATCCCACTTTGGCGCATGACTGTGCGGAACACTTTGCGAATGGTCAGTCGCTCGTCCACTTGCACTTGCGTGCGCACAAGAAAGAGCGGCGCGAGCGCTAAATTCGTCGCGCACACAGCACCAAACGCCGAGAACGCCGGGCGCAGTTGTTCATCCATCCCAAAGCGCGTGAACTCTTGCTGCAAAAAGTGATACGTTGGAAGAAAGATCGCGTTCGACGGGAGCGAGGCTAACATGTTTGCGCCAAGCCCGCACGAAAAGGCATGGGAAAAGCCACCGCCAAACAGTTCGCGCGCCGTGTACCAAAGGCTCTTGTGTGCGCTACCAGTCGCCGTGCGGCTCGCGGACAGGCGCACGCGAATAGTGTCGAGCGGATTCGTCACGCAAGTCGAGCAGACGCCGGCAAAGCCACCGGCAAAGACGGAGACTGCGCCGTCCATGCGAGTCAGTGAATTACTCGTCGTCGCAGACATCCACACTATAGCTCACGGCACACAGACACACAAACACGTACAACAACAACTAAAAAAAAGGAGGTAAAACCAACCGTGTACAGTTAGCTCCTCATGTCAAGAAAGAGACGCGCAGAAAACACCAGAGCCATACCAAGAAGAAAGAGAAAAAGAGTGGGTGATGACGGAAGAGTTTATAACACGAATGGAATAAGAGAAAAGTCAACAACAACAACAAAAAAAAAAAAAAACTTCGATAGAAGAAGTATTAGAAGACTTTATGTAATGCTTGAAAGACGTTAAAAACCTTCGATTAATCGATTACTTTTTTTTTTCTTTTTCTTTTTTCTTTTGTATGGGTGTAATAGTAGTTGTCCTGTTGTCATTTCATTCCTTTTATCTCTCAACAATTACTTCTCCACACTCTTTTTTTCTTGTTTTTTTTTTTTTTCCCCCTCTCTCTCTCTCTCTTTCTCTCTTTTATTTGCTGATTCTTCGCGCGCCCAAGCATTATATTATTCTTCTTCCTTTTAGAAAACAACATACAGAGCCCTCAATGCCTTGACATGCGCTTGTTATGGCGAGACTTCTTCAATCCCTTTTTCCCGTCACGGTGCTTGTATGCGGGCTTCCCGTTCTTTTCTCTGCTCTCCGCGCGCTTTGCCTTGCGCGCCTCGCGAATCTTTTTCTTTTTCAGTTTTTTCACGACACCCGCCTGCACCTTTTGCTGCGCCTTTTTCCTCTCCTCCTTTGCGAGGCTTGCCTTCTTTTCCTTTGCCCGCGCCTTCTTCTCCCTTTCCTGCCGCCTCTCCTGTCGCTGGCGGGAGAGAAAGGTCTTCTCCTCGCGGCTCCACGCGGCGAGTTCGTTCTGGAACCGGTTGACGGTGACCTCCGCCTCCCGCTCGTACACCCGCCGCGCCTCCTCGTCCCGGCGCTTCCGCTCCGCCGCGCTGAGGCACCACTGCCGCCGCGGCTGCGGGACCAGTGCGTCGCCAACCGCCCGCTCCGCCCCCCCGCGCCCCACCTGCCGCTCCGCCCGCGCAATTTGCGCCTCCAGCGCCTCCGCCTGCAGCGCGCCGCGGACCGCGGGGAAGACGGCGTCAATGCGAGCGGCCGCCGCAGCGAGCAGCGCGGGCGGGACGTCGCGCCGCTTCACAGACGCCGCCTGGTGGGAATTCACAACGCCGCTCACGGCAAGGATCTTGCGCATCACCGCGGCATCGGTCAGCTCGTTCACAAGAGAGACGGCCGTGCCAGTGTCGCCAATGCGCGCGGTGCGGCCGACGCGGTGAATGTACGCGGTCAGCGTGGGGGGAAGGTCCACATTGATGACCGCCGCAACGCCTTTGATGTCAAGCCCGCGAGAGGCCACATCGGTGGAAAAGAGATAGCGCGCCTCGCCAGAGGCAAAGCGCTGCAGCGAGGCAAAACGCTCTTCCTGCAGCTGGTTGCCTTGCAGCTCCGCGCTCGAGAGACCAAGCGCAGTGAAGAGAAGGTGCAGCCGGTGCGCCGTCGTGCGGTAACGCGTGAAGATCATCGTCTTTTCGCGAAAGTAGTGCTCGCAGAGGGCAACGAGATATCGAGACTTTACTTTGATTACGTGCTCTTCCGGCGCGGCATCCGCAGCCGCATCACCGTTTCGTTCTTTCTCTTCGGCTCGCGAGGCCTCACGAAGTCGCTTTGACCGAATTCTCTTGTTCTTTGCGTTTCCGCCCTCTCCGTCCGCCTCCTTTTCCGCTGAATGCGCTTCGGTTTTTCCTTCTTTTTTTCCGCTGATCGCATCCGCCGATTCCGTAGAGGCGGAATTGGAGGCGGGGCCAAGTTGGATGCGCACAAACTGTTGTCGCAACTTGGACTGTAATGCGACATGGCCAATATCCACATTTTTTGGCTCAAAAAGATGTTCCTTGGCAAACTCGTCCACTTCAGTCGTCATGGTCGCTGAAAACATGAGAACCTGTCGGGTTTCTTCCGGGATACGCTTAAGCACATCCACGACCTGATCGCGCAGCGTCACAGTAAGCAACTTGTCGCACTCGTCAAGCACAACCACCTCAACACCGGTAACATCAATAGTACCGTGTGCACCCTTATAATTGTGCAGCAAATCCACAAACCTCCCGGGTGTGGCGATGAGAATATCCGGTGTAGCCTCCAGTGCTGCCGTTTGCGCGCTTTGTGCAACGCCTCCAATTGCGAGGGCAATCGTGAGCCCTGTTGTGAACGCCAGGAGTTGCCGCAGCATGAGCTCGCACTGGACACCGAGCTCACGGGTGGGAACGAGCACTACGGCCCGTATAAAACGCCGCCTGCTCGAGTTCGCGCTCTGTTTCACAGGCGCACGCGTGAGCAGCAGATGCAGCAGCGGGAGCAGAAACGCGGCGGTCTTCCCTGACCCGGTCACCGCCCGCGCGCAGACATCGCTTCCGCTGAGGATGACTGGCACTGCCTCCGCTTGCACCGGCGTGGGCGCGAGAAACCCCGCGTGCGAGACGGCCCGCACGAGTGCCTTGCAGAGGCCGAGCTCGATCCAGGTGACCTGGCTCTGCGTCTGCCGGCCGGAGCCCTCGCTGCTCCCGGCGGGGATCGCCTCCCCGGGGAGCGGCGCCGCGGGGCGGGCCGGGCGGGCGCGCGACTGCGGGCCGCCGAGGCCGGAGAAGAAGGCGGCGGTGTCCTCCAGCATCGCCTCGCCGCCGGGCGCGGGGGGCGGGGGGAGGCCGCCGCCTCCCGGACGGGGCGCTCGGGACATGCGCAGGAAAGGGGAACGCTGCTGTGCTCAAAGGACCTCTCCGCGTCGCCTGGGATAGCGGAAGTCGAACTCGATCGTATCTCCGTCAACCGCGATGAAAGGTCGTTGGACAACGCACCGCAGTCTCGCTAAGGCTTCACAAGCAAAACACAAAGAAACGTAATAATAAAGAGAAGGGCGATTCACAAAATATATGGTAAAAAACAAGTATAAAGCAATACAAGAAAAAATATGAAAAAGGAGATATCAAATAGAAGAGATTCAATAAAAAGAAGTAGAACGAAGTACGGAGAGAGAGGGAGGGGCAGTTGGAAAAAAAAGAAAAAAACTCAGGGTAAAACACAAAAAAAAAAAAAAAGTGGAAGTAAACGTGTAAAAAAAAAAAATTCTGTAAAGATTGTATTGAAACAGGAAAAAATTCCATATGAGTTCCTACTATTTAAGCGACAAAATCATGGAAATGAAGTGTTTAAAGTAGCAAAGAAAAAAAAAAAAAAAACCAAAGCAAGAAGCTTAAAACAATGCCCATAGAATATTCTCCTTGCTGTTGCTGCTTATTCTCTGTGCTTGCTTAATTGGTCTTATTGTGATTCGTTCCCAAAAAAAAAAAAAGTCATTCTCCTTTGATTAGTGCTGCACAGGGTTTGTTTTTCTTTACGCATAATAGTTCCTAGTTCATATGAGAAGATACACAGTGCGCGCTGCCAAAGGAAAAAAAAGTTCTTCTTTTTCCCTCAGCCTATACATAGGCCCACTGCAATAACTCATTATTTTTTTTATTCGTTTCTTGTACCCAACCCCCTCAAAAAAAGTTCCATTCACTCTCTTTCTCCCTCTCACTCTCTCTTTCCTTCTCTCTCTCTCTATATATATAAAATATTCCTCTTAACTTTTTTTTCCTACCTTGTCGGCAAGAAAGACAAGGCAGCGCAAAAATACAACAAGTACACATATCAGCATCTAAGCAAATGTAAAAAAAAAAACAAAAAAGAAAGTTGAAACAATAATTTTTTTTTTAAAAAAAAAGCATCCTGTGTTTATGCGTGTAAGCATTTACAAAATTGTGACATTCCCTTCTTTCCTTTCTCATTTGGTTCGATGTCGCAAAGGAGATCATATACAGACACAAGCGAATAAAAAATTGTCAAAAAAAAAAAAAAGAATCTTCATTCGTTTACGCTGCATCCGTTCCATTTCATGCATTATTCAAAAGATGCGTATGCTGAACGCCACGTTGATATTGGCGGCTTTCAAAAGCACACACGATTTCTTTTCTTTTTTCCCCTCTTTTTCACCTATAAAGAAACAGAAATAAAATGAAAAAAGAAAAGAAAATAAAGAAGAAAAAAAAAATTACGTCGCCATTGTACCCATCAGGCACACAGCGAAAACCCCCCATTCGATTCCTTCTTTTATATTCCCATGGGCACTGCTCGGATGCGCATTCCTTTTTTTTTTTGTTTTTTGTTTTTGTTTTATCAAACTTTACTCAGTAGTGGTGAGCAAACAACTGACACCACTTTGAGCAAACACCCGTTCTGCAATGAAAAATAAAACCAAAGACAGAAATGGAATCCTCGTCACCCATTTATCCATAAAATAAAGTCTATACGACAAACAAAAACAAAACATAAAATCAAATAAAGTACAACTGGCTCAAAGGTCGTTTTTATTTTTCTTTTTTTCTTCTTCTTGGTGAAAACATCACCTTTTTCTTTTCCGCAGTATGACGGAGGGGAGGAGAAAGGGGAGTGAACAGTTTTACTTCATGGTGTCTGTCATTGTCGGTCCTGTGCCGCGCTCACTGTTTTTTTTTATTTCATTTTTTTTTTTTCTCCCTTTCCCCCATTACTCATCCCCTGCCGCTCATTCTTTTCTCACTCACACAACAGTATTTCCCTTTGCGAGAAATGTGAAGGTCTCCACACAAAATATATATATATATATTTTTTTTTTTTCCAGTTCATACGCTCAGAGATTCAAATGATCTACTAAACTTGCGCATCACGCACAGAAGAGAAATAAAATAAAGGACAGACAACACATTTAGAAAATCTTTTTTTTTTTTTTGCGCGTGTGTGTGTGTGTGTGTGCGATTTTGTTTTTCGGTGATATTTGTTTATTTTTTTATTCCCGCCGAAATGCATATAATACACACATGCGGCAATACCAATTACAGTGTATGCATATTTCCTCATCCTCATAACCCTGCCTTTCCCAAATCATACATTCAAACAGCATTACATATTTTTTTTTTTAATCTTTTTCCTCTGATTCTTCTCTTTCTCTCACTTTCTCTTTGTTTTTCTTTTGTTTTCCTTCTCTTCAGTTCTCCTTTAGGTAAAAGATGCTATAAAATATCGGTGGATCCCCCCGTAGACACACATAAACACACACACACGCGCGTCTCAGAAACAAAATACCAAGAGCGCATCTGTCTTCTCATCACTTTTCGAGAATACTTTTTCGCTCTCTCTCTCTCCATCTCTCATTCTCTCTTTCTTTGCTTATTGACGTGCCGATATTGATACCAAAGTCAAAGCACTGACAGATAGCAGTAAATAGAGAGTGTGTGAGAGCGTGTGAGAGGGCCCGACTTCAGAAAAACTTTATTGTGCTCTTGCATTACATGCGTGAACGGTTCGATTTGAATAACAAAAATATATATATATATACACACGTTACTACACTTAAAAAGAGAAAATTAAACAGAAAAAAAAAAAACTACTTGCGTACAACATATCAGAACGGAAACAAAAGAACCTTTCTTCTGTCCTAGACGATTTCCCACTTTTCTAGTCTCAGTTTTCTTCTCCTCAGTGATACTGCGATGAGAGGCCGTATGGGTTGTGGCGGTACATGAGTGGGGCCTCCCGTGAGCAGTTTGCAGAGAACCGACAGGTGCAGCTCTCCCTGCTCACCGGCGGCGCTCCCAGTGGGGGCGATCCCGTCTCGTCCCCCACCTCCGCCGACTCCTCGTCTACCTGCGCCTCGGCCCAACATGGCAGAGAAACAATCACAGTCTTCCGGCGCATCGACGCTCTTGTGGGGAGCACAGAATTAAGAGAGCTCTCTGCGTTGACGGCATTGCATGTCGGGGTGAGAATGGGCAGGTCCGCACCATCGAGTCTCTGCAGACCAGTTGCCCGGAGCAGTTCTACGTTTCGCTCCTCACTCTGAAGCTCGTGATCGCCGTGCGCAAAGGCACAGCGCGCGCCAAAAGGGCATTTCTGTTTACTGTGGAAAAATTGGCAAAGTATCGTCTTGAATTTAGACGGCTTCACCTCCGCGTGTTTGCTTGTCTTCGGCATTTCGTCACGGGGTGCTTTTCGTCAGATCAGCTCGCTTCCTTTAGTATCCGTTAAAATTAAGAATACTTTTTGTATTGTGTCAATAAAAAAAAAAAGAGGGGAGGCATGTGTATTAAAGGGAAACAGTGCAAGAATTAAAGACTCGTTGTCGAAGTTAAATTAGCAAAACGTAAAAAACGGCAGCGAATAAAGTAAACAAAAATGTAAAAAAAAATGTACACCCTACAACAATGGAGGTGGGGGAAAGCTGAATATTTGCACTTTTCAAAAAAATTTTCCTTCTTCTCCATTCAGAAGTGAAACAAAAAATATATAAACCAATCTGTATTTCCGTTCAATTAAATTCACCCACACCCAAACACTTTCTCTCTCTCTCTCTCTCTCTCTCTCCCCCCCCCCCCACACACACACATACTCGTGTAACGCTGTCAAAACTCCTCTCTACACACGCCGGAATGGGACACTTCTTTCAATTTCCTTTTCCATCCGATGAATTCCCCGCTAGAGACAGTGTCCATTGCACTCCTTGATAAGCGTAAAAAAAAAAAAATACATTCTACGCTTTCTTCGAACGCTTCAAACACGCCGTAAATTTGATAGAAAACTGTAGCTATTTTGATTGGCAACAAAAAAAGTCTTTTAAGGCAAAAGTAGTACCACTTATTATTATTATTATTATTATAAAAAGGGTGTAGTAATTGAAAAACACTCTCCGCTTCCAAAGTACTGGGAAACAGAAACCTGTATGAGTAGCAAATAAGAAGATAAAAAACTTCTCGCACTACCCTTTACTAAAGGTAATATTTTTCACGGCGAAGCTCCACTACGCTCCTGAACGTCATCAAACAACAGCAAATGCCACGATCATCATTATTGTCTTGTGGAGGAGATTCCGAAATGACAAAAAGCGGCTTTGTTAACATTAAATAGCAATTCAAACATAGGAGTGCCAGAGTAATCGTTACCACAGAGAACATATGGGCTGGTAGAATTAGTTGATCAAGCTAAGTAACTACGGCCTTGGCATCGTCGCTTTATTGGAATATACTATCCGTTGATATTGTCCTTACCATTGACTTTCATCCTTTAAAAGATCCCAATAATATAAAAACAAGTTATGTGTACCACATTGCACCCCACTAGATTCAGAAAAATAAAAAATCAAATAAATAAATAAAAAAGAAACACCTATAAATTTCTTTACGGAACAAAAAGTCAAGTCAGTTAAACAAAGTTTGAAAAATGAAAAATATTTAAAATTAACCCTTCTAAAAGGTAAAATTTATATGAGACCTACAAGAAAAAATGAGCAGCACGGAGAAGTTCGTTAGAACTCCCGTGACGCGTTGAAGGTTGAAGTGCAGCATTCTCAGTGTCCAATTTAACAAAGTTACCTCGAATCTTTAATTAATGCGCTATAGCACCTGAAAGTAAACTGGAAGTAACTCGTGCAACCGGTAATCCTAGAATACCTCAGAGTGCCCATATCTGTAATACAATAGTAATAAACAACTTTTACAACAAAAAAAAACCTGAAAAATAAAAATATTGAAAGGAATCAGATAATAAAAAAAGTGTGCTACAATGCTTCTAGATCCCAACGTTCTCAAGAAACTAGAGTAAAAAAAAAATGAGACTCACAAATAGCACAGCCAAACCCTTTATATTGCCTTGAAGTCCTCAAAGAAAGGAAAAGAGAAAGGTACATAATCCCTCCTCCATATACACGCTATATCTCTCTCGAATCTGTCAACCCAACGGGAGCAATAAAAATCTAAAATAAAAAGACTTTTACTTATAACACTGAAGATGATTGATTTCCCATCGAGGAGTACATAAGTGTGTAGTCCAAACTATCATATTTATCCTAGTTTTTCGTTCCATTTTCGTTATATGCCTTTACATAATCTGCAGCAAGATACATTAAAGTTGAATACCACGGTAGCCCTTCTGTAAAGCTCATTGAAATTATCACAGCGAACAGTGGGTATAAAAAGGAGAAAAAAACATAAATAAAAGACTCGGTCACACTATCACAACATTGTTTTTATATCCTGTAATGCCCACCGAGAAACGAAAAGGAAATGCAGCCAACATGAACACAGGCAAATACAAAGAATGTGTAAAATACAACGAGTACTTACTCAAGGAGACACATGCGGTACTCAACCGTTTTTGAGTCATATATATATATATATATATATATATATATATATACATCCAAGAACAACACTTTCTTTTTTACAAAAAAAAGTTTCGTCAACGACTAGCCGGGGAAAAAAAAGTTAAAATTCACACTCAAGTAAAGCAAAAAAAAAAAAAAGCCTCCTCTCCTACAACCAAACGTCTAGATGCAGTAGTCATAATAACATTCTGGACTCTCAAATTTGCACACCTCACCAGAAGCGCTTCCAGCAGTCATTTTACGGCCTTTTTCAACCAATTCGGTTTTAGCTAATTGAGGGACGATATTTTTCTCGTTATGGTACAAAAAAGCTGATTGGCCGGCTGCTTTACATGTTGAGTGAAACTCATTGCTCATGATAGGACGGCTCTTGCGTACGTCATTTGGGATAGAGTGAGTAATTATATTAGAAGTACACCCTTGAAAAGATAAAATACGTTCTTGAGTTGACGTTGGAGTAGTATGCTTCCTATCGTTGTAAATGACATCTTCAGTTGATTTCTTATTTTCTTGTATGCCAATACACCCAAAAGATGCTTTTCCGTTATACATATCCATACAGGATTTAGCCAAAGATACCTCTTTCCGCTCTAACAATCCAGTTGTAAAACTTTCATCGCATTCCGTTGCTTTTTTTTTAGTTTCAATACTAAGGTATTCCTCCGTAAATGTCTTCAAAGTATCATTTCTAGATGCACAAAGAGAAGTACTCAACATATCCTTGGCATGTGAGCACCCTTCTAATGATAGTGAATATACACCTTTTGAGCCACACCTAGCTTCGCTTTCAGGTTCCGTACTAAGATTCTCTTTCTCATTTTTCAACCACTTTTCAATTGCTGCATTCCAGTCAGCAGTAACAAATTGCCCCTCATCGTGTGCTTCTGTATCATCTGTTACAAGATCCTCTTGTTCACAGAAATTTCCATCTTGAGTACCACTAACCACTTTTACTGAATCTGGCACCATCTGTGGCATCACTCGATCAGAATGGTGAGGCCATATGAAATTATGGGAAAGGGGCATAGCTGTATTAGGATTTTGATTAAGGGTGGGCTGCGAAGATGAGGGCATAGGATCCATAAATGAGGGCTGCGATGACGTTTGCTGCTCATCATGATCACTTCGCGATACAGTCGCTACGTGTTCCTGAAAGGCAGGCATGGGAAATCCGACATAAGGATAGTGGAGAGAAAAATCATTTTTGGTTGTGGGAGCAGCAAAAGCAGGCGTTCCTGTTGTACTTCCAAAGCCTGTCATTTGAACACTACCAAAAGGCACCGACAAAGCCGCAGTTCCTTGTGGGACAAATGATGGCAAGCAACCGGAGTATGGGAGCAACACAGTCCCAGGTGGTAAAGGGGAAAAAACTGGCAGCGTTAAAGAATTATTGGTGGCTTCTAAAACACCTTTACCGCCAGTCACGTCTGATCCACTATAGCGAGGTGCACCACGACACTGCGCATTTTTAAAGCTAAGGTCCTCCCTAGTGTTGTTGTTTATTGGATCTCTAATTTTTGTTTTTGCATTAACATTACCCTTACGACCACTGTCAGCACGGCTACCCATTTTCAATTTGAGCTGCCGTTTCACACGTTTTCCCTTAATTTCATCAATTGTACCGACCACCTCCTCTTGGGTACGGTCCTCTTTCAGTCTCACAGATCCCTTCTCCGCCGAGGATCCAGGTTGTAAAGACACTTGTTTTTCGCTCATTTTAGCGGCTGAACTAGAAACTAAAGTGGGATTTGGCACTCCACTAGCAATACAATCAGAGGAATCGCTTTTAAATGGCACTGCCTCATCAGCGGCACTACTACAAAGGGTGCCTGCATCACCTACTCTAGCATCATCAACTTTTTCCATAATAGATGGTTTCTTGGTGTTTTCTACTTCGCAACGTACCTCATTCAGACCGTGTGCAAAAGCACAATTATCTCCAAAAGGACACCCTTCCTCACTCAAGTAGAACGAGCATACAGAAGTCTTATATTTTGACGGTTTTACTATGTCGTGTCGCCGATTTTTTACCATTCCGTCTCCTCTGCAGATATATCTACGTTTATAACCTTAAAAAAAAAAATTGAATCTTTTACAAGAACTTTGTTTCTTGAATATGGATCCTTGCCTCCTTTTAGAATTTTCTAACTGATGTGTTCGAAACCCTAAAATTGCTTTAAAAAACAAGAGAAGAAAATGTCAATTGTGTAGTAAAATTGAACACAGAGAAGTACAAAAATAGAAAAACAGAATTACGCAAAAGTAAATAATCTAAAAAAGCTTTATTTATTATAGACACAAAATAAATGCAAGGCAGCCATACGAGCTGCCTCTCAAAGTTGTTCACCTCCACAAACCCAATCATATGACGAGAACCAAAAGGAAGCGGTACAACAACAGAAAAGTTACAACAACACAAAACAAATGCATTCCTCAGCTCATCAGCGCATTCCTTACAAAGACACAAAAAAAAAATACAAAGCCAAGGAATTGCCAGCCTACTACTATTAGTCGCATTTTCACTCATGTTCTTTTTTTAAAGCTTCCAGTATATATATATACATACATACAATCTTGTAATTTCTGCTACTACTCCACAGATGGGTTGTTTTTGCACTCCCTATGCAATAACGTTCTTACTCAAATTACTGTAATTTTGCAAAAAGAAAAAAAAACGCACAAATAAGTTTATAAAATGCATACTCATGCATCAAAATCTATACATCTATGATTACATTAATTTTGCTTTAAATAAGGTTTAATCCACGAGAGTAATTACCAATTGTTTGAAAGACGAGAAGTTAACTTAGTGATGTAAATAAAGATGTTTACAAATATATATATATATAATGCCAATAATAATATATACAATTACATAATCGTAAACACATTTCACTTTTTTTTTTAATCATTCATTTAAATAAAACAGATCACTCTTAAATGAAAAAAGTACATAAATTGAGTTCACCTCGTAAATAAAAAAATGAATTTTGGTCTTCACCACTCAGACTTAACACAATACACAACAACAACAACAACAAAAAGTGGCTGGAAGAAATAAACAGCGTTATGTCCTTTTATCAATAGCCACAGAACTAAATAAGAGGAGCTATCTAAAAACATTTTAATGCACAAAACAACATTTCACACACATATATATTGCGACGTCCAATCTCTATTTTTTTTTTTTTAAGCCTAATAATGATTTTACACCAATGACCAAAACTACATTGAAGGACTATACACCCAATCATTTTTACAAAATAACATTCACACATTATAAAATTCTTTCGTCTGCTTGTACATACCCTTTCACTTTACATACGTAATACAAAGTTTTCCACCTTCTACTCATACAAAAAATAACACCATAGAAATACAATAACAACAATACCAATTGAATGCTACCGGTTGCTTTCAGTACCAACCTGTTCATTCCCTTCCTACAAAGAATTGATTCAAGAGCCCTTTAAAAATATTAACCTTCGGTCAAACTAAAATATATCCGCAGAGGTATAGATGTACAGAGGGAAGCCTTTTCTTTTGTACCTCTTCTTCTTTTTCCTCTCTTGACCACTACCAAAAGAAAAAAAAGAGACACTGTTCCTACGGTGCATAAATCCCTCAACGATACAAAAGCAGGTACCTAAAAACCCAGTGCACGACCACAACAAAGGTTCGTCAAATAAAGAAAACAATAAAAAGAACTGTAAAAACCCCAAACTGATGAAGAAAAAATAAGAAGGCATATTGGTCGACACTTCACTTCGTCATCACACCTGTTAGCAAAGGACGCCTAAAAAACTCTACCAATAGCAGTAAACAGCGAGACCCTGCGCGCGTAGCACAATTGCAGATACAAAACCTGCACTAAATTGTGTATTGCAATGCGGTTGCTCAGGAGGGAAACCCTAACGCAATCCCACTGAAAGTCTCGCTATGCGTGCAAAAAAAAAAAAAATGCACGGCTCCGTAGGTTCCTACAGAAGCTCATGCAGTGAGACGAGCGCCACGACGGGGTTCTCTTTTCGTGATAATTACATTCGTTGACAAACCGGGGCGTACCCTATTGTTGAATTTATCAGTAACTACGACGTAGGGGCGACTGGAGATGCTACTGGCCCTCATTACTGATGACGCTTGCGATCAAAATTTCCAACAGAGAAAGAGTGCCATTTATAACACCTATTTTTTGTGAGATTCTTGTGCAAACCTACGTGTGAAATGCGGTGATTGATGCGTGTTTATTAAATCTCAGCTTGTAGTTTATTCTTCAGATTCACATTTGTCTAGTGTTCTTGGTGCTGTTCTTTCCGCAATCGCGTGAAAGGCGTATGTCTTCGTCATATTCCACCCGTAACTTGCTATTTTTGCGTTTGCTACGAAGTGCAATTACAATGTATAGGTGTGCACGGGAAACCCGAAAGGTTTTAAGGAGAACGTTCAATTGTGTATGGGCAATCAATGTGTATTTGCAATTTATATCAACTTTTTTTTAGTTGTAAAACTTGTTATTACCGTACGCGATGTGCTTGGAGTGTGAATGCACTTTTTTTTTCTAATAATGCTGGTCACGTTGGCAGTGATGTGGTTTTTGCTGAAGTGAAATTCAAATGATAGGAACGTCTTCTTACGGAAGAACTTCTCCGCTGTGCTCAAAAATTACTTTCGTGTTGTGTTTAATTATATATATATATATATATATATATATATATATAAATATATATATAACAAATTTGGACGCTGCATCGGGCCGTAGCAAAAATTGTTGTATTTTCAATTTGCTTTTGTTGCGCATTTGGAACATCTCCGGATACTATACTTATGCATTGTGAATTTCAAATTGAAATAGGTGCGAATTGTTGATCTTGGTTATTTGTTTGAAACCGTGTTCATTCTATGATAACTCTTTTTTTTTTTTTTTTTACTTGCATGCTTTACTTGGGACGAATCGCTTGACGTTATTTTGCTTTTTGCGGTGTTGTGCTAATGTTTTATTCCATCGGTTAGGGAAGCATTTATCTGTTTTTGTGCGGACTGGTTTATTTTTTTTTTTGGCTTATTTGGTGATGACGTCTTGAAGAAGAAGGAACTGGAGGACATTGTTTCGTTTGGCATGGATCCAAAGTGTTAATTACGAGCAAGCCTTCCTGCTCTAATTGCAGTTAACATGCGTAATTACTTGACTGTTGGATGGATGTATACTGACAAAGTTTACTATATATGTTTATTGGGTTGAGTTTCATCAATGAGTGTAAGTGTTGATGGATTGATGAAATTTTACTTTCAAATGGGGAATTTTGGTTATGTTATACCAGAATGGGACATAGTAGTCGATCTAACAGGCCTTGTTTTCCTTACCCTAGATGGTAACTTTTTCCACGTCATATAGAGGGTAAAAGACGGTCCCAATGAAGTTTGGAGCTTCTATCTCTTTTTTATTCCTGCAGAAAATTGCAGATTGGCTACTATAAAGGAGGTTGTTGAAGAACTGGTGTTTTTTTTTTTTACGGTATGTAAACCGTTTTTTGTTTTTGGCTGCCCTGTCCGAAATCGTGATGTAAAAAGATATTCTTTGACACTATATAATACCAACCTTGTCGTTTAATGTTCTTTTCACATTGATGGTGTTACTGTTAATCAAAAGAGAAGTTATATTTTGTCTGGGATAATCTTTAGTTACAATCAAGCTATAGTATTTCTATATACGTTTGGATAACAACATGTGTATTAAGGTGCGTATTTTCCATTTCTCCCTGCAAAATACTTTATCAGAATTGCGTAGCTTAAAAAGGATTGAGCTTCAGAATTACTTAAATAAAAGTGATGCATGTCGTCAAAAATTTTTTTCTTTGAGAAGCGCACAATGAGAAAAACGTCTTAAAAGAGGGAAGGGGGGTGTTTTTAAAAGGACTTTGGATCTTTTTTAAATGTATCTTTTTATTGTTTTATTTTTTGGATGTGTTAACAATTGTATGAGTTTTGAAGAGTGGAATTTTTGAAGACAATAACAACTGAAAATATTCGGTACCATGTTTTTTTATACATTATTTACAGAATGACAGAGTCAGCATATTTAGGAAAGATTCTTATGGTTTGCAAGAACTTTTAATGAAGTAACAAACTGTTGGAGGATTCGCGAAGTTTTTTGTGCGCACCCAAGGCTCTGACGTTTCCTATGGATGACCTCTTTTAAAGATAAAAAATCTGAAGGGCGGATGAGTTATTTGTACAGTAGTGAGTAGTAAGTGGCAGGAATGATTACCTAACTTGCCAAGAAGCGTTTCAAGTATTGATTTTTGGTTGATTTTCATGTTTTAGTCGTTAGTTTTAAATAACTACGCGTTAGAAAAAGAGAAATAAAATCACTAAAGTGGTGTTTAGACTTTATCGTGTTACATGGTTTATGTTATGTTTTCAATAATTTTCAATTACTATTTTTCTAAAACTTTCTTGTTGTTTAATTATGTATTGGATAATTGAATAAATAAGATCTAAGAAATTATAAGGGTGTCTACTGGAATGGTCCTTGAAAAGGGTCCCCCGTTTAAAACTACCCTTCATTCAGATCTAAGCGATAGCAAGCATGCAATGAGCATCCCGGTTTTTCTGAGCTGTACAGTACTTGGCAAAGGCCGAGAACATTGTACAGATCTCATTGTACCGTCTAGCTCTTCAATATTGGGGTTAGAAATTCGGAACATTGAATTTTCGGCTTCATCGGATTTAAACCCTAATCTTCCTTTATCGGCGTACCTTTTTGTACAACTACTAGATGGAAAGAGTCGTCCGACTAGTCATCCGTTCCCTGTTGCATCTTGTGATGTGTCGAGAGGAGAGAGGCTGAGTACACCTGTTATTTTGCCTTTTCAGAGTGGTCAGCGCGTTCGCTTTTACTTGGTTCAAAGGAATGCAAAAGGCGAAGGACAACCGGAAGATGCCGTTTGTGTCACAGGTTTGAGGTTTATCGGCGTCGTCAAATTGTTATCCATGGGTGTTCAAAAAAAATTAAAAACTAAGAGGCAGGTTGATGCACTTTCACAAAATATACTCGAGTTTAAGTTAGATAAGAAACGTGAAGAAAGGATTCCGTCAAAACGCAAACGCGAGCCAGGACATACTCAGGAAGAGGATTTTATAGTTACTGAAAGCCCCTGTAATGCTTCGAAAAGCAATGTGATAATTGATGAGGACAAAGATGGACCACCTAATCTTCTTTATGCCTTTGTTCCCGGAGGGGATGACGAAAGCTAATAAAAAAGCAGAAGTTTGAAAATAACCGCAGTTTTTAGGTTTATTCGACTGGTGTTCTTTTACTTACACGAATTATTGTTTTGGGGTGATGTGCCATTAGGCACTTAAGTGGTGAGATGGCTCTTTTTCTATTAAGAAAAGAAATCGATTTATATTTGATACTTTCGTGGTTCTAATCGCAAGAGGTGAGTTTTTCTTTTTCTACTACCTGTAAATCTGTTTCCCCTTCGCTCTCTCTCACACACACACTCCCTCTCTCTCTATCTATCTATCTATATATATATATATATATATATATATATATATATATATATATATACTTACATAAACTTGATTGTACTTTTCATACATATTTTGTTATTCGCTAATTTAAATTATTATGTTTCATTTATATTTTTTGTATTTTTTGTGTTTTCTAGCTTTTTACACTTATTCATTAGATGAAGAAAATGTTGTTTTGTATACACTTTTTGAAAGTCTGTCAACAAGAGATTAATCTTTTATTTACTGTGACCAATGCTTAATTGAGGCGCTTATCGCTCTTGTTATCTGAAAGGGGCGGAGGGGGTCGGGGTCCTATTAGCACTGTACATGGTACTGTTGATATTGAATACTCTATGTAGATTTCTCCGAATTTTCATAGTCAGGATTACAATATGAGATTTTCCCATGTTAACGTCCGTTGTAAGGGTGTGCCTTTTGGGGGATCTATACATTATGAGCTAACATGTTGAGAAGCGAAAAAAATGAAAATGAAACGGATATGTAGCAAAAGTGGGTACTTCGCATTAGTATTTGGATTGGTTTAAGTTGGACAATCGAGGTTTTTACAAGTCCTATATGGCCATGTATTCTTTCGGAGATCTCGTAAGCTATGAATTTTTATCTGTTGATGTGGTGATAGCGTCTTGATACGTAAGATTAGATATGATCTCCTTTTTGATCGTTATATTTGGCAAACATGGATACAAGGAGACCATGTTTTTTATACTATTTATGTTTAATTTTAAAAGTATTTAGAAGCAAGTTTTTACGGGAGATGGTTGGCATTTTTTTTTTTTTTTGGAAGCTTTTTCAGCGCTGAAATTCTAATGCTTTTTTTTTTTAATTAGGGGTCTGGACCAGTCAATATAAAATAATGATTGGTATGTATTTTGGTAATTTTATAAGTTCTTTGGGTAGGTGGCTGAATTGTTGTTGTAACTTCTCTGGATACAGTAAACTACAAATTTAAAACATTTTTCGACTAGCTGCTGAAATCCATTGAGAAATCATCATGGTTGTTCCTTCTTTTGGAAGGGAAGGTTTGTAATCTTTTTATGGTTGGGTCTCTATGTTTATATATATATATATATATATATATCATCAGTAATTGATTGTGTTGTGTGAGTTTTTGATGGTGTTGATGAAGTACATTTGTATTGATAGTTTAATACAATAATTTGCGAAACAATAACACCACTTAAATTAAATTTCAAAACTACTACACTAAAGAAGGAAATATATATTGTTTCAAACTTGTATGTTTATTTTTTTTTTTTTTTGCTATTTGTTTTACTATTACTTTTTCTTTAAATCTTTATCTACAGTTGTTGGTTTACTGGGATAGCAAGAAAAAGCCCTTAAAAAGGACAGTTGTAATTCATCCCTTTTTTTATTTTGAAAGGATCGGAAATTCCGTTGTTGTTTTTCCGGGGAATTTTGGTGTAGTTTTCAGTTATAGTTAGGTAGAGGGGGAGTACTATAAGCCCTATGCAAGATGTAAAGTTTCATCCGGTACTTAATGATGTTCTAGTTCCGCGGAATCGTAGCGCTTTGAGTGTTGCAAAAATACAAAACGAGTCATGCTGTACTGTAGAATACGACCGTATTTTACGCGCTCCTGTTTTGGTGATGAAAGGCAGTGTAACACAGACTCGAGTTCAAATTCCCCGAGAAAGTGTACCGGCTTCCTTGCAACTCCCCCACTCTTTAGTAGTTTTACAGCTTTACCTTGGATCCATTGATTACTTTGCTTTAGAGGTTGTACTGAGCCTGAATGTGCTTCTTCGTGTGAAGCTCATCATTGGGACGCTTTTCTCTAAGGATGGAATCGATGAACCTAGTAATGGTGTGCTTTTTGCACGTGTCCCGTTAGTAATTCCACGAAATAGGTGGGTTCAGGTGGTGATCCATGTGTCCGGTATCACTACACGATTATTCAATCTTCCACCTGTGAAGTGTATTGTTTCTATATCACTCAACGGCACCTGTAAGGCGTCACGATTGATGACAAGTAACGATGAAGTTGAAGCGATGAATTCTACACCAGCTGATATGACACTCTTTGCCGTTCCTGCATATGCTCCACCGATTTGGAGGTCAGCCATTGTAACCTGTTCACCAGTAAATGGTCATAAATCTTCTTGTATGGTCGGAGATGGCCATCCGGAAACTGGTTCTAGTACACGATTACCTAGCGTATCGGATACAAATACTGAACACAAAAATTGTGTAGATCTTCCACCGGTTCGTGAACGTTCACCTAAGCTAGACCTTCCATCGATAAGCTCTTCAGCTTGCAGTAACAAGTTTAATCAGTCTTCAGGAACTGGAGACAGTATTACCCCGTCGCATTGTAGGGCGTTTTCGTCTCCAGAGACTAACTCTTGTGAAAACTCTGCTTCTGTGGCAACACACACAAAACGCCATGAAAAAATGCCAATAGCCGCAGCATCACTGGCGGGCGCTCATGTTTCGTACATGAGACTTGTAGACCGTCTGGGCCCTTTGCGTCCGTCTCCTCCCGTGAGATGCAGCAATGCCGCTACACGTGCACGTCCTCAAGCGGGCGCAAAAGAAGCGGTGAACCTTTCACCGAATGTGGCTGCAGCAACGGCAGTTTCGCCCACTGATGCGTGGTACGGTATAACACGCTGGGAAGAAGCTGTAGATGTTCTGAGCAATTGTGGTACAACAAACAGCAAGGTGGGATTGACTCATAGCTTATTTGGGGTTAAAACCACAAGTGGAGGAAAGAATAGTAGTACTATTAACACCAAACCAAACTTGCGGAATGCCAATTGCTCTTTACCTCAAGCACGTCATAAGCGGCTGGCTGAGTCACGAAAACGTCACATTGTTTATGCCTTTAGTAAACGCCCTCAGAGGTCTGGTGCGACCCAGGACACTGTCGATGTTGACGGTGGTTTAGAAGGCGGAAGGGGCGGGAAAGGAAAAAAAAGACTGTTAGACCGGAGGAGGAACATACGGAGACGAATTAGGCGTCTAAAGGAAGCCCAGGTAAGTACCCGTCGCATGCACGAGCTGAAAAAGCTCCCCGCGTCAGAGCTTCCAATCGATCCCGAAGAAGAGGCCTTAATGATGAAAGAGGATAATGTAGATGTTATGACAGAGCCGCGATGCGGCTATGGCTTTGGCTATTTAGGTGTGCTGCGCGAGGGCGGGGAGTTTGAAGCCGATGAAGCGGCGGATACAAAGCTTAAGGGGGCTCTCACGCTAGAACTCTCGGATGACGAGGAAGATGAGGAAGATAAGGACGATGATGAAGACGCAGACGAGTATTTGGATAATGAGTAGGAAAACCGTACTGTAAAGGAAGCCAACTTCAAGGGGTGGGGGAGGAGGAATGGAATGTTTAAGTACTTTCCCCCTTGTTGTCCATCTCCTTTTTGGGGGTTAGGGCATTTCTAAGTTTTTATATCCTTCCACTGCACTTCGTCTTTTTTATTTTATCAAATAACAGACGCCTTTTTTTCTCACAATTTCTTTCGTTCTGCTTGGGCTTTATATATATATATATATATATTCTTGGTTTAGGCAAGAAAAATTCAAAAGTGTGGCTCACGATTTTTTTAGTATTTTGGATGACATGAAGTCACTTTGACATATTACTAATCTGCCCTGGATACAGCTATGGAAAGGAAAAAAAAGAGGGAATATCGTTGACTTTCAAAGCGAGGTTTTTAGAGTTGTTTGGTAGACTGTACGGTCTCTAAATTTTAAACAGGAAAAATGTAGCGTGAGAGAGTACCCCTAAATTTTGAATATTTGGTCCCAAATACAACACTTAAAAACTTTTCTTTCCTTTTTGCTTAGAAGCCATCAATGTGTTTTTTTGAAAAAGAATAGTTTCCCCCAAGAGACAAGGGAGAAACTATAAAAGAACTGCAATGGACTTTTTAAAATATTTATATCTATGTTCATTTCGTAGTTAATCAAATTAGTTCTTGTATTTTCTTTCTATACAATATATCATCCGCTTTTAGTGTCTGTTGTCGTTGCGGTTAATATTTTGATTTTTTTTTCCCCACATCACTTTTTAATTTGACTTATTTGATTTTATTTAAATTCTCTACAAATCACACCATCTTCTTGCTGTTTCACATAATTTTTTTGTATCTCCTTGTTTTTCAAACGCAGAGTGAGTAACCCTGCAGAATGGTGCTCCCCAGTCGTCAGGTTGCGAACCGCC
>JASANW010001307.1:0-53305 GCA_030849725.1 Trypanosoma boissoni
TATTCATTCGGATAAACCTTAGCCTCACCTTCCTTCTTGACATCGGTATTACTGCTGAATCTCGCCCTGCCCTCACCTATGACAAGGCCAATTACAATCATTGATAGCGCAAGTAAAGTTGAAAACGCGCAAAGACCTTCCATGCGTGCAATCATTTGTGCATTCTTGTTGTAGTTAATGCTCCGCCCAAGTGCCAGGCCCACCGTCGCACCAATATTATGTTTTGTGGTTTATATGTTCGTATGCGCATTAAATGGCTTTTTATGATTGCATTGTACTTTGTATAGACGCGAATAACATTTGATCAAGAATAAGTACCTAGATATACGTGTTTATTATTATGTAGATGGATAAGAGAAAAGAAAAATGCAAGGCGATTAAATTTTCAGAATCATTGCTAGTTCACATAAGTAGTAATAGCCACAAGAACTATTATCATGGCCTTATATTTTTCGTGCTTACCTGGATAGCATTTATAGTGTTTAGTCTAAATAATTTAAAAAATCATGTATGCGATGTGATGTTCCACTCGAAATAAAAGAAAAACAGAACGGGACCTTGGATTAGTTCGCTAGTTGACGCAACAGCATATCAAGAGCTTTGGTGCGCTCGCCAAAGTCGCGGATAGCGAGGCAAGAGCACTTGTGTGTCTTCACGCTCCCATCGCTTTTCTGTCGCTGAAGGCCAGCCCACTCTGCCAGTTCCTCACGAGACTCCACCTCAACAAAGTCGATATTTGATTGTGTTGCTAGGGCTTTAATAAGCTTTTTGTACTCTTCGTCATCGCAATCTGTGGCAAGAATGCACATGTGCGCCGTGCGGCGGTCAAGAGCGCGAGCAACCTCCGAAAGGCCACGAACCAAACCATTTGCTTCCAGTGACTTTCGGATCACAATGCGTATAGCGTCTTTAATATTTAAGGGATCGACATCGGCAAATGTATCCTCAACGACCGGAGGGGCAGCCTTTATATCATCGGAGTGTAACTCAGCCATATATTGGAGGGGAAACTATCACTAATGGTAAAAAAATTTTTTTTTTTAAAAAAGGAACCAAACAGTCGTAAAAAAAAAAAAAATCCCTTAATATCACAAACATAGAGCCGCACCCAGTCAGGGGATCATAAAGAACTGAAAATGCAAAATAATATAATACAACACATTATAATGGCAGAGTGTAGATTGAAAAGCAAACAATAAAAAAATAAACGGAAAAACAAGGTGGGCCCCATAAGCTAAACGAATTGGGGACTTGGGGTTTATACAGGTTATCATTCTTAGTTGGAATTCTACCATAGAGGACACCAGCCGGTGTAGTGCCTGCAGAGATTCTCATTCGACGTCGCCTCCTCGATAAGGCGAGATACTTGTTTCTCGACTGTGAGCCCATCGTCACTACGAATAGGTCGACTTCGGAGAAAATCTCTTCCTTCGAGTTTTTCTTTTATGCGATTCACTACACTTTGAGCTTTCTTCGTCTGCTGCAGTGACAACTCCGCGTTTTTGTGACGTCTTATGGAGACTGAGGACACACTTCGACGGAAAATAGACGGTTGCGTTTCGTGAAGACTTCCGACGTCAAACTTATGCGCAACGGGAAGCAGTGAACCCAGTACTACAGAGTGCGAATGCGCAGTAGCCGTGGGAGTCTCCTTGTTCGCACCCTCTCCAGGCTCATCTCGCCACCACGAAACGAGAGGATCGTGCACAAATGCCTCAAGAAGTGCAAGCAGACTACTCCCCTCCTCGCGCAGCACGCCCATTACCGTCATACAGCCGTGACGGAAGAGGCCCTCAATGCCGCCAATCTCCATCGCCTTGACAAGCATGCGCGTTAGCCGGAATGGAACCTTCTCAGGATGCATACTTCGGTGCTGTGCTACCTCAAAGCAATCGCCAAAATCAATGTGCACGACACGGCCACTGAAGGCGTGTATCATCAAGTTGGACGGATGACGGTCGCCTAGGCCAAGAATGTGCCCTACCATCGACATTGTCGCAAGAGAACAAACGTATGTCGTGCGGCGTTCCAGCCACACTTCAGCACTCGGCGCACGCATCCAGAGAGAACGCACAAGGTCTGCACCTTCTGTGTTCTCCAAAGCAAACTCAAAGGGCTCAACGTTTTGTATCACAGTTAGATGATATAGGCCTTCGCACATGCTCTGCATGAGATTAACCTCTGTAACTAGGTACTTTTGGTGCACACGATATTCCCTGATGATCTGGTGCAATGTGTCGCAATGGTCTACCCAGCCGACAAGCCCAGCGTTGTCGCTAAGAGGAGTTACAGAGTATGTTTGAATAAGACAATCACGACACTTCGTCACAGAGTGTTTCTCCAAAATTTTATTTGCAAATCCTAGAAGCTGCATTACCCTTTCATCCAAGCGCAAGTCTTCATGACCCTTTAGTAAAAACTTGTATAGATGACCATCCGATCCGTTAATAAATATTCTTCGAGGACGTTGCTTTGAATTCAAAACCCTAAGGGTGCTTTGAAAGGAGGCAATACGTGGAAAATTACCATTCTCCTTGTACTGTCCTGGAACAACAAGAGATAAATTTTTCCCATTTTGAAGTAGCCGCGGACTAACTAGCTGCAAAGCAAGTGAAGAGACTCCGTTCATTTGCTCGTGAATCCGCTTGACCGCACATTTAAATCGGCTAAACGCTTCTTCCATATAACCCACACCTCCCAATGTGAGAGTCTTTTCTGCACAACCACATGCCTCATCAAGAATATCTCCAAACTCCTTTGCAAAGTGCGACTCCGCCATAGTCTCTGGTACCTGTAAATTTTGTAGAAGGGGTCTCAATGTCAACAACACGGCTTGTGCATTCTTGTCCCGTTGCCAGATTGCCCATGCACGTTCCAACTCCTCTATCCAAAGTTCAGGCCACAAAACAGCACACCGTACTAACTCGCGACATGCCAGCGCCACATCCTTAACCATTGCCTTCCCATTATGATGAAATTCCGAAATGCGGGTAAGCACACGTTGGGCTCCTTTCTTGCGTTCTACGCTGTCTGTCGACCCTTTTCCTTGATAGCTTGTACTCGCCACATTGAGGTTGTACAATAAAGCTTGCGGGTGCGCTTTAGCAATTATGACCAATAAATGGTAAACAGATTCTGCCACAATAACGTCTTGAGAGAATATACGAGCAATTATCTGTGGAATGACTTCAATCCACACCGTCGGACTCACTTTGTGAATACCGGCCTTGATAGTCGTACTTCCCTGCACACTAGCCAGCGAACCATACATAAACCAAAGGGAAAGAAAGCCTAATACATCCTCCAGCTCTTGCGAGAGATAAACACTTCTAAGATACCCATCAATAGCACAAAGGATGTGCTCTTCCTCACTATCCGCAACCACAGCTGCTTCAATTGTAGCAGTAGTATTAGTAGCAGTCGTAGTAGTGGCCGTGGTATTTTTCCCTGCTCCAGCGTTGATGGCAATTTCATGATGCAACCGAGCCCATGTATGCCAAATGGCACCGTTCTTGCTATCCAATTCTGTGGCACAGTGCAGATGTCGTAAAATCGTGCGAACTGCATATGCATTCGATGGAAACCTTCTTCTATGAGCCAGCCATTCTGCCAATTTAGCGTGACAGAGAGCCAAATCGTCGCGGTCTCGATTTATGTGGGGTACTCCGCATTCCTCTACTTTGGTTACGTACCGGTCAAGCAATTCAATAGCTCGCTCTTTGCAGTTTGTTTCATATAAATGCTGAAAACTCGCCAGTGCAATAGCCGGTTGGGGAATTTGATTGGCGATGGCAGATTCAATTGGTTGATCTCCAAGTAGCTCACGCAAAATCTCGTTGGAAACATGTTCTCGGCCATTGGCCCTAGATAAACTCACAAATCGTAACCACATATCAAGTTCCTGAGAGGGGGGAACCAGAAGCGTGTGATTTGCAAGTGTCCCAGACCAACCTTCGTATGCCATTGCAGAAAGTCGCTTTTCCCAGAGTTCTTGCCAGCGACTCGCGCCCTCCGGGTCACGTGCAGCCATCGCCAATTCCTCCAATTCGCTAAGTTGCTGAATACCAACAAAGAGTCCATAAGCACGATCATAGCTTTCAGCTACAAGAGCGGAAAGTGCAGAATCCAGACGTCGCCGACATAGCTTTATGAGGCGCTCCGCCTCACGGAATTCCCTTCTTCGTGTTGCGAGAACAGCACGATAAAAGATTGCCGTAGTACCAGTGTACCCTTCAACACACATAAAGCTAGTGATGTGTTCCATGTCGTCCCAGCGGCGCATGAGCCATGCGGCATGAGCCCCCATGGGAGCTAACTCAGGAATTTCCTTCTTATTCACCCGTCCTACAAAAAGCCGCCACATGTCCAATACGCGTGGGTAGTTTCCCAATGCGTCGAGCGCTTTCATAAGTCCAACCATATTGGAAACTTTATTGGGCTCTTGGCGAAGCCGTTGCTCATACGCTCTGTGGCTCTGAGACCACCATTGCAATTTGTCAAATAGTTGCGCGTCCATCATCTGCGACAGCTCTGTAACACGCTGACCTGTAAGCATGGAAAAGTTTTCTTGAATAAACTTCAATACCCCATTCGCACTCTCTCGTTGCCCTAGTAAATTACACAGGTAAATACTTTTTTCACAAAGCTGAAGTAGACTACGCCATTCCTCTACTGGTAAAGGCTGAGGAATCCCACGCAAAACGCTTCGCTCATAATCTCGAATAGTTTCAAAAAACTTAATCTCCACGTAGTGGAGGGCCTTCGAATACAGGTTACACTTTTCGCTACTTTCCATGAGTGTAGGGAGATCGAAGAGTCCGACCGTGGATGAGCTCGCGGTACCCTCGCCACTGTGCGCATTCAGGCGAATCTCAAGTCTCTCTACATATTCAGAAAGATTTAGTAACTCCTGCAAGACTTCAGACGGAACCTGTGGCCCCTTTAACACGCCGCTCAGCAGTCTCACCACTTCCCCTCGTGTCACCTCGTTCATCTCTGCGTAGCACATCGCAAATGCCGAGTGAAACATCTGGCGCGCGAAAGGCTCATGTATCTCTGCGAGCGGAAAGGCAAGAGCGTGCGACGGCGACGGACTTGAGCGTAATAGCTCCACTGCAAGCTGTCGGAGCCAACGGTTCCATCCCTCCTCGTTCAACGGGTCGCACGTACGGAGGACGAGGCGCAGCGACGCAAAGCGGTCCGCCGGGCCTCGACCAGGCAATGCGCTGAGGTTCGCAGTCGGCTGCGTTGGATTGCTGCCGTCGTCGGGGTACCGCGAAAACTCCGGTGGCGGCGGTGGCGGCAGTAACGTGCGCCCGCGAGAACGGATGGCCTCTCGCATCATTCCACAAAAGTGTGTATACCCACCCTCTTTTTCAGCGTAGTACTCGGCCACCACAGGATAAACCATGGGCATAAACTTTTCAAATTTCGAGCCGAGGTTTTGAGCTATGGCGTGAAGAGCCGTCAACGCCATGTCACCTAATGAACTGATGCCACTCCATGCACACTTTGAATCCCTGTTGTTACTTGTGATGTTGCTATTCGTTGGGGTCGGCCGCACACGGACACGGACAGCCTCCTTCAGTACGCGACAGAGGCTATGTACGCAACGTGAAGAGTGCAAGTAAAAGTTGGCGAGCTGTTGCGCAAAACTGATGAGTGTGCTCATGGCGGCCATGCGACAAGTGTCGGAGAACGACGCGTTAACAATCACGTCACACACGACATCAAGGACATTATGTAGATGGTCTTCAAGAAGTGACCCCATTGCGGCAAAAAAATCAAAAACATTTTCCCCAGTGATTTCTGGTCTCTCTTGCACAACACTGATCACAGGAATGAGCAACGAAGTGAGGTGTGGCCGGAACTCGTCGCGGAGAAACCGTCGCAACTGCTGCAGGAGAACAAAAATCGGTTGCAGCACTTCCGGGTCCGATGATGAAATAAACCCCGCGATAGTGCCAGTGATCGCGTCAAGGTGCACACGTGCGTGTTCCCGCATATGAACAATGAGAGAAGTGAGGTGAACTAGCAGCGGTTTACGAAGTCCCGGAAGGGACCGCGCGTGTTCAAGAATGGAGGCGATGATACCAGCGTAGTGCGGCGAAAGCGCACCAGCTGATACGTCCTTCAACGCAAGCAGAGACACAACGAGTTCTATCCCGCGCACGCATTGCTCGTCGGTGAGGGAAGGCAGCGAGAGAATGTGCAGTGCACTACGCACAACGGTGTGCGCGATGGCGTCCTCACCACGAAGGCCATGCGGTGGAGCTGTGTCATCGGTCCCGCTGCGACTTCCCCGCGTCTCGCGCAGCATCTCCTTGACAACCATTGGGTCAATGGCGCCGATGATCCCCATAAGCTGCAGTACATCATTGCGCACCTGCCACGTTTCTTTAAAGCCGCCGTGTAACGCCTGCAAAAGCATCGACAGCAGTGCAGGGTGTTCGTGAAAGACGCTGACATCACGTGTCGTGCGCGCAATGTCGCCAAGTGTTCGCAGCGCCTCACATCTCTTCGGTAAGTGCGACGAGTCGAGCACATGATGCACTGCAATTGGTCGAATCGCCGCCGCCACGCGCACATCTTCACCCTCCGCGTAACGCAAAAGCTTCCCAACACACGAAAGCAACGCAGAGAGGACCGATGCGGGTTGCGACGGCTCCCGCAGTCGTGCAACGCAGCTTGCAAGCATGGAAGACACATACGTACGCCCCATGTCTGAGGAGGATTCCACAATCGCGCCGAGAACGGAAAAGGCCTGCTCTTGTTTCTTTGCGTTCTCAAAGAATTGCATCTCGGTCGCGCACTGCACCATGATGCGGCGCAGTATGGGGTATACATGCGCGGGATTGCGCCGCGAGAGGCGCCCAAGTAGCCGCACGGCGGCAAGGCGGTTTTGGTGCTTGTCGTGCAGCGCAGGGAACAGGGAACGAACAATGTCCTGCAGCGCAAGCGTGTCATCATACGCCTCCGTGAGGCTCTTAAGTGTGTGCAGACGAATGTCACTCTCAGGGTCTGCCACCGCGACGTTCACGAGTTTTCGCAAAACGGTATTGATGAGACACGTGTGATCGCGTCCGTGGTGCTCGACGACGCCCTCTGGCGTCTCTCTGCATGGCGACTGCGCCCCGCGGCAGCCGGAGAGCACGAGCTTAAAGCAAAGATTGATTGCCGTGCGCCGCACCTCCTCGTTCGGAAATGAGGTGTACCGCACAACGGCGTCGCAAAGAAACGGGAGAGTCGAGTATCCGGTAAAGTCGAGGCTTTCGAGGGCACTAAGGCTCTGCAGTGTGAGGGCTGCGCCCTGGGCGTCCGGGGCGCCTGCGGCGGTGAAGCGATGGTGCGCGCAGACGAGTTGTGACTTTGTGGCGTCGAGTATCTTATGCAGGCACGTGGACCGCAGCTCCGGGAAGACGACGCAGATGCGCGCAATGTCTTTTGCGAACCCCGCGTTTGGCGGCCCCGAGAAGAGAGGGGCGAGGATGTGCCGCAGGTACGGCCGCACGGCGCGCGGGTCCACCTCCGCGAGCGTGGCGAGGCACGTGACGGCCTCGAGACAGCGCTCGCTCTTCGCGTGCCGCACGAGTGCGCTCTCAATGTGCGGCATCATGCGGTGAATGAAGACAGGGACGAGGTCGTACAGAATCGGCGCGAGGCGCGCGACGGCGAGGAGCATTGCGGGCCGCTCGTCGCGCCCCGCCGTTGGCGCGCGGAATGCCGCGGCGACCGCAGTGGCGACTTCGGCGACGGACCGCTCGCGGAACCCCGTCGGGTCGTACGCGGCGAGCAGTGTGAGCGCGTGCAACTGATCCGCGCGCACTTCCGGCGCGGCCGCGGCGCCCGTGTCGACAACGGCGGCGCTGAGCAGCTGCCACGACTCGCGCAGATCGCGCAGCGCCGCCGGCGAGAGCAGCGCCGCGGCCGCGCGGTCCGCCGTGATGGAGGCGAGGACGGCAATGAAGCACTGCACGGCGCCGTGCTGCTGCTCGCGCCAGCGCGAGTGGAGGATACGGCGGACGTCCGCGAGAAGTGTCTCCTGCCACCGCCGCACGCACGCGGGGTCGACGGATGTGTGCACGACGACAAGCGCGCCGCGCAGCGCCTCCGCCGACACCGCGCGCAGCTCGGCGGACGAGTGGAAGAGCGCCGCGCGAAGGCCCTCGAGCAGCGCGTCGATGCGCGGGACCGTTGTGGACGGGGCGCTGCGGAAGAGCTCGCGGAGGAAGAGGCCGGCGGTGAGGAGCTCCCCGAGCGGCGTCGCCGGGCGCTGCAGGGCGCGCACGCAGCCGTCGAGCCGCGCCTGCGCGAGCGCCTCCGCGACGCTGCCGCCGCCGCTCAGCAGAAGGCCCCACACCTCCGCCGCCGCCGCCGCCGCGTCGGGCGAGGCGGCCGACACGCAGTCCTCCAGAATGCGCGCGAAGAAGCGCGTCATCTCGTTCCCGTCCACGTAGTTGAGGCCAAGAAGCGCCTTCACACACAATATGCCGGCAAGGCGCGTCTCGGGCGCGCGAAAAAGGTCCTCGACCTGCAAATTGATCCAGTTTATGAGGTCACGAGAGCTCGAGACACGGTGCTGACCTACTCCAATGCCCACGCCACCCTGAAGGAGCGCCTCACTATCATCCTCAATAATATATTCCAACTTTAAAATAACAGACGGCAGAGTGCCAGCTTTGCTAGTATGAAGTTCGCTAAAAATTGGTTTTAATTGACCAATCAGAGGACGAAAACTGTCCATTCCGACAATATCTTAAAATATGTAGAAGTATACATATTCATATGCAAAAAAATAAGAAAAAGAAGGGGGAAAAAAAAAGGCATACGCTGCTTGTCCGTCAGCATTTCCTTATCTGTATTCATCTCTCTCTCTCTCTCTCTCTCTCGCTCAAACACTCCCCTTCTGTGAATGTTTGTATATGTCGGCCTCTATGTTCTGCGTTGAAGCAGTATCAGAATCGAAGAAGTAGCAAAGCAAAACCGAGAAAGATTATTTTCACTATAATTTGCTTCTTAAGTTTTTTTGTTGTTTTATCGGTATTTTTTTTTTAAATACTTCTCGCGCACATTGCGCCACCGACTCCTACAGCAGTAACTGTCAAAACAAAAACAAAAAAGCGAAAAGTGGACACCTTCATTCACTGGTGACTGCACCGCACTAGAATGAACTGCCAGCCTCTTCACATGCACAACGCAACCCCACATTACAAATGCAAACACTGTTACAGTTGCAATCTCTCCAACACCTTTATATGCTGTTTTACTGCTTATCGTCCACTCTCGTCCCTTAAAAGATTATGAAGCCTTCATTGTCTGTTTCTCACTTCCTTTGTCAGCATATCTCCTTTTTACTTCTTAAGAAGACAAGTCCAAGAAATAGTCTCTCCATTCCTCTAAACCATAAGAAAAAAAGATACTGGTATAGAAAACAACAGTACAAAAACCTTTATCCTCGCCGAATCTTCACTTATCGCATCGTCCTCACCTACTCCTTACCTGTATCCTAATAGATAAAACAAATAGAGAATAAGGCAGAATTAAAAGTACCTCTGAATTAGCCCAAGGTGCACCCGCATCAATATATATATATATATCGATGACAAGTGCTAACAGCAAAAATACCACTTGAAAGACAAAATGAGGAATCTATCAAAAAGAACTTACGAAGTTGCAGCTTACTGAGATTTTCCTGCCCCGAATAAGGCCCCCCAAAAAGGGGGATCAAGGGTGGGCGGGTGGAAAGGCAAAATATAAAACTCTGATGGGAAAACGCCTTTAAGGACAAAACTGCGCGCTCCTCTTGTTATAGGTTTAGAAATAAATAAGGGGAGAAGAAAGATAAATGGGATGATAAGATGGGGGGACCAGGGAAAGAGTAAGTGGCCTTATCTTATTGGACATTCTCTTCTCAGGCTCTTAAAAAAAAAAAAAACTTGATTCTCGTTCTTTTAAAAATTCTTTTCCCAATCAATCAAGCTGCAAATTATTAATCACTCTCGTAGACAGCAACGGTCTAGTCAATTTTTCCAATGTTTTTCTCGGAAAAATATGTGGACCTTCGCGTTAACACATATTCATTCAACTCTTTCTCCCCTAGAGAGAAGAACATTCGTCTTCAGTTGAACTCCATATACCTCAATTTCCTCAATGTAAAACAACTTCATTGTGTTTATTGCATCATTGAAGCTTATCTGCTATAATTGAGAAGCGTTTCCACGCATTCGCATATCTGCCAATATTGTGAGAATCGTCTGAAAGCGTCGTCGCTTGTCTGTCAATTTTATTGGACATCTCAAAGTATATGCAATGAGGATAGATAATTCAATGAGTAAATAACTCTTTTTTTTTTTTTTGGTATATCATTTCACTTTTTTTCCTTTCTCTTATTGTTTTTACAATCCTTATTCGAGGGTTTTCCCCCTTTCGAAATATTTTTTTGGCAGATTGCTCACACCTCTTCACCACCACCACCACTGCCACCCCCATTTCGGATGAAACAAACATGACCCACCAAAACCCCCTCATATCTATACACACCTACATATATATATATATATATGTGTGTGTGTGTATGTGTACACGTGTACACTCATACATTTGCACGCGAACGTGCATGGCATTTAATCCAACGTCACTCCATCTCTGGCGTTGGACCTAACGGCGAGAGCTGCACTTCACTCGTCGACCTTAACCTGCTCTTTTTGAGGCACGTTAAAGCTTGAAGAATCTACATTACTAACACGTCCATTTGTTGTGCGATAGCGTTCATGAACGCAGTTGAGGTCTCCATCGCAGTTTACACTACGGTCATCGCCGTTGATGTTGTTTTGATCCCCGCTTGCTTTTTTGTTCTTCTTCCCCACTACAGCGTGCTCCGGTTTAACCACTTCGGTTACTGTTGTCCCTGTTATTCTCGCCTTCGTCTCCGCTTCTGTCGCTGCAGTTGGCGACGCTGTAGATTTTGGTTTGGACGCCGTCTTTGGCGGCACGAGGAGATTCGGCGGCGAGGCCTGGGCCGCCTCAAGCCTAGCCCTCGTCTCCTTCCACATAACATAGAGACCGAGAAAACCGCCAGTCGACCCGCAGGCGTACTGCAACCACAACGCCGGGTTGTACCAGGGAAGCCATTGGTAGTACACAACGATATCGCACATGTACCGCGCAATAGAAACGAGCGAGGCGCGCACGGCCCCCATGCGCCCCGCATCGTTCTTAGAGATTACCCGTCTCAAAGTCGTCAACTCGTCAAGGAGGCCGAAGGTAAGGCTAAGAGACTTGAAAAAGCGGTATCCAAATGTCAGACGGGAACGGCTCCAGTGGCGCATGAAAACCATCTGGTAGTAACCAAGGTCTCCAAAAAGCTGTCCAAAAGAGCGGAAAAAAAAAGACGCCGCTTGGAACACCCAGGTGTAAGACGTTTTATCCCTTTTTTTCACAAGTTCCACCATCACAGATAAAGACATGATGTGGCGGAAGTGATTGGCCAGCATGCGACAGTTTATAATGGACATAGCAACATCGGCACAGCCCTCCTTAAACTCCACGTTACTAGAGTACATGGCCATCAAACGAAAGAGCCCAAGAGATGCCTTGAGCGCCATATCAAGGCCCATACCTCTACTTACCAGGCCATCTAAGGTGGCAAAAAAGGGAACTACAGTGCCCTTATCGCTCATCGAGTCTCGAAAGATTACCTTAAACCTAACTCAAGTCAATAAACCAATATTTGAGCAAATAATCAGTATATATATGCAAGTATCAGGACTAAACGACAAGCAAACAAAGAATAAAATCACGGCACTGTGTCAAAATGATATAAAAAAAAAGATCTGGCCACTCCCAAGATTAAAAAAAGGCCACCATGGAGGAAAACGCACCTATCCTCTCAGACCATCTCTCACATTTCATGCAAGGAACCCTTTACACTCGTTCAACCATAAAAAGGACAAAGCTAAGAATAGATTTTTAATTTCATTTTTTTCTTTCCTTTCCCCTACATTCCTTTTTTATTTATTTACGTTTTTGTTTTTGTTTTTTTACTCCACCTGATAATACGAAAATAATCAGCAATTCTAACAATTGGACATCCACTCACTTGTTCTATATTCCGCCAACAAGTCGTTCTTTAGCCTTTTCATCATCCTCGCGGAAGAGGTGTATGCGTTCGGCCGCCCTTTCCTCTGCTTCATGGGCCGCTTGGTTTACAAGGGGTAACATGACGACACTATGCACCTCGTGTGTTGCCTGCGATATCTCCGAATTTCTGGCCGAAACACCAAAGCGGTACTGCGCATCCAGTAAAGTTACTTTAGCTGAAGCACAAGGCACTGTCCGCGTGTATTCGTCCTGGCGAGGCTTACTATTCTCATGGTAAACATAAAAAACGCTGAGCACCCCGTCAGCGTACCGGAGAGTGATCGTGAGGTGAAGTTCGTCCAGCGACGGAATGCGGCAGCGCCCGATGTCTCCGCCGCCGCCATGTCGCGCCAAACTCTGTGTATCGATTTGCATTTTATTGTCGTTTGAGAGAAGGATCAGCTCGTCTGAGTGCGTCAGCACAACACCTACACCAAGAAAGCGCCGCTTAAATCCAAAGAGTTCTGTGTCAGAGCCAGTAGTGAAATTCTCGGCACTATACCAAACCCCTAAACCTCCCCCAGCGCCCGGCAGAGGAATTCTTGAAGTCTCGCGCTTCCTCAGTTGCACAGTCGTGGTGAACTCAAAGGCATCTATGCGGTTCACATGTCTATTCCACAGGTATCCACGCGAATCGGCGTCGTTGGTGGTGAGGCGCACATAATGATCCGTCACGACAGTGCCAAAACCAAACGACCAAAAAATCATCCCGTTCTCCCAGTAGTTCTGTAGCATTGGTGGAAACAGAGAGTGTAGTTGAATGTGGTCCGCGCCAGACGCGCCGCAAGCCAGTAGCACCAATTGTACTATCATTAGCCGGATAAACCCGGAGTTCCATTGCATTTCTTCTCCACCTGTAATAGTTATAGAAACAGATATAGAATCCATAAAAAGAATAACATTACATTCACATAAATATACGTAATTATAGAGCAATAACGAAAACAAAAAAAAAAGACATCGAAGTATACCACAATACAAAAAAATGTATAAATACTGAAGTATTGAAAGTATTTGCACAGTTCAAAACACACACTCATAACTTTTTTTTGGAAATACGCGTTGTTGTTTTTTTTTTTTTTCCACATACCCAATAACGCACACAAAGACAAAGAGAGAAAAAGAAAAAAAAAAAACTCATAGCGATCATCGGCTTTTATAGGATTAACATTACAGCTTGCAATGATAAAAAAAAAAAAAACCGCGTGGAGCATCAGTGAATAGAATAATCACACCAATATATTTTTTTTTCAAAGTAATATATATATATATATTTTTTTTTTTTCCTCCGAATCTCATTAACCTGTCGCATCAGTCACTGAGAGTTGCCGAATCCACTTCTTCCTGTCGTGTATCCTCTAGACCCACGATAAGTTGTGGGGCGTCGCTCTCGTCCACCTCGCGAGGGTTGAAATCGGTGTCGATATCAGCGCAGTTCTCGATGCTGTAGTAAAGTTTAGCCTTCATCACCTCCAGCGACGAATAGTCAGGTAGCTCAATGGCAAAGAAACATGTCGCTGCACGCGGCAGCACGCTATCCGCGTCTCCCGCTGTAGAAATTGGCAGGACCCGCAGCTTCACCGGCATGCGATCACGTCCCGACACAAAGCGCAGAAAGAGCCGCCGCTGCAGCGCCGTGGCGTCCTCGAGTGCCTTCCATAGAAACTGCACGCGGCGGTCGTCGCTTGTGAGGCCTTCGTACACGGCGCCGTCGCGGAGCTCCTCAGCGGTGTAGTCCGGCTTCCCGCAGACGCGCTGCTCAAGCTCCGCCGGGGTCAGGAGGCACAGCACAGTCTCGGGCACAACGTTCAGAAGACCCTCCCGCAACTTCTCCAGCTGTACGGTGAACTCCCCGCAGCGCGCGGCGGAGAGCGCGTCGGCGTACTCTTCGCAGCGGTCAAAGGAAACGCGCACGGCGGTGCCGCCTGGAAAAAGTTCCCGCACCGATCCGTCACTCAGCCGCGTTGTAAAGCTCTCCGAATCAAAAACCTCGTTAAACATCTCACTCGAGTCCACGTGTGTCTTTAAGGTGCGGAACTCGCGAATACATTGTAGACAGATACGATCCACGTCGTCGAGGTCTGCTTCCGCAATGGGGTAGAAGCTGAGAAACTTCCAGACAAGTGGGGGGAGAAATAGTCCGAGTGGCTCGTTGCTCCGCAGCGCCCCACCAATCAACTGCCCAACAAAAACAAACGCTGAGAGTTCCACGTCACTTGTAGCTGATGCTGCGGGAACAAATGCATCACGACAGGTTCCCGTATTGTGGACATTGTTTGCTGTCGGGACAAAGAGGGGAAGAGTGCGACTCATAAGCTCACGGCACATTTCGCCAATATGTTCGCGGAATGGTCCACCCACATCTTCGGACCCTTCACCAAGAAAGACAACGCTCCAGAAACGGCGGTTTGTGCGAAAGATGCGAGGGTGTTGGTCCGCCACAAGCGAAAAGGTTTGACCAAATACAGAAGACATCCATGAGGCTTTATTCGTGCGAGCTTTCATACGGTTAATAGACACGCGAAAGTGCTCCGCCCGCACGTTTGTCTCACGTAAAATATCATCAGCCATTTCGTTTCGTAGAGAAGCGTAAAGCAGTGTGCGGCAAGCAAGAAAGAGCCGTGTCGATATGTTTGGGTGTCGTGTGTCAATGTGTAGAAAAGGAATTACATTTTGTGCAACGCGTAAGAAGGCGCCAAGTACACGGTACGCCTCCCAACCTTTCTGCACAGGAATACCAGCTTCACGAAATATTTCGCGACAGATATCCTCCGTGAGCTGCGCAAAGTTTTTGTTTTGTCGACGGCAGTACTGCTGAACTGCATCCACCACAAGCTGGCAGAGCTGTAGTGCCTCTACTGTGCTTTGGTGATCGGCAGTGCGCCAAATGTTCCGTAACGCACGTAGACGCAGCAGTGTCGTTGATGGGCTCAAAGTTGTGTAGAACGCGTCCATTCGCTCGTTCCAGGAGTCAGGAACACCGAGTGCGCAGAAACCCTCCGGTTTATATTTGAAACTTGACGATCCAAAGTTAAATAGCACTTCATTGCCGGCGCGCAGCGACACTGCTGGCTCATAGCTCAGTGTCGTGGAAAGGCCAGCAAACGTGCAGTCGCATATCCCCGCGTCGCACAACAAACAGCCATTGCACAGAAAAGTCATTTTGCCCTCCACAAGATCCAGTGCGCAGCCAATCACATCTCCAACAGCCCACCGGCGCGACGCCGTGAGCATCCGAGACTGCCCGTCGTGCCACTTTACGCGGCGAAAGAGATCAACGGCCCACGATGTCGCAGTGTCCCCGACGCTTCCCTCCACCACCGGAACGTTCGCATCGCCGCCACTGCCGTCAAGCGCGGAGACACCGGAGGCCGAAGAAGCGTTAGGCGCAGCAGACCAACCAATTTGCATAAGACCCTGCGAGCGCAGCGTCACCTCGTAGTACCACTTACCCCCCGAGACACGGCAGTTCGCTCGCACCGTCGCAAAGCGTGCGGTTGTATTGCGCACGAGTAGCATGTTTACCTGTACACCGTCGGTGGAGTGCAGGGAGACATGCGGTGGACCACTACGTTCTGTCGAGTGCTCGAACGGATTCGCCTCTTCGTGAAAGAAAGGTGGGAGGGTTGTACGGCCTCCTGAAACAATATGTGCCGCAAGATCGTGAAAGGCGCGCAACTGATTATACGGGATCAGCGTGCCCAATGTCAGATTCGCTGGATCAAAAGGAAAGCAATTGCGGGGTGGTTCGTACTCAAAGTGGGTACCACCGAAATTAATCGTCACCCCCTCCTCTTCTTCAAAAACAATGAATGGATAATAAGACATGTCCTTCTCGTCTTGCAGGTCTGGGCCTACGGCAGCCACGGCCTCCGCCTCATTTGCTCCAAAGGAAAAGATAATGCCTGTCTCTTTCCCGTTGACAAGAAAGCTACAGGTTTTCTGTGTCCCATCCATCACAACGCCAACGTAATCTTTCGCTTTCCATATGCGGCGCGGCTCCATCTCTACATCCTTGAGACCGTAAAATTTCCCTGTCTTCCCGTTAAAAGTGATGTGAGTCTCGGGAACGGGTAACTCGCCCCACTGACGGACGCAAGACGGAAGAACGCCAATGGACACGTCACCAGTCGCCATCATGCGTAACTCAAAGTACCACCGCCCAGCACTCAGCGGAATGTCCGCCACCACCGCACTATCCGCCTGCTCGCTCCATGCGAGGATAGTCTTGTTTGTGTTCACGTCAACACGGAGACTTTCAGGGTGGCGGGCTTTTTCCACCGCGACACGAAGTCCTTCGCGACGCTTGTAAAGCGTCCGTTGCTCCTGCCGCTTGCGCATAAAACCATCCGCATCGGCAGCCGCGTCGTAGGTCCATTCGCGAACGCGAGCCCGCTCGTCCGTTTCAACACGCCAGGAATGCTCTGCGTCCTTGAGTGCAACATAAAACTCCGACACTACCTGCACAAAACGGCTCTGAAAGTGTTGAGAGCCAGCGGTGCGTCGGAAAAGACGCTCAGCCATGCGGCGCAGGTCATGCATTCGCGCCATCTGCGGCATCAGCTCCGCACATTCCGGTGCGTATAGAAAAAGATCCATCAAGGACGAAAGGAGAAGGCGTCGTGTGCTACTTACATTAGCCCGACTGGCATTTGCTAGTGCCTCTAAGCATTTACATGATGAAAAAAAAGGCACGCGGGCAAGGTCACCGCTAGACTGTAACGAAGAGAGCGTCACACGTAGCAGTTGCGCGGCATCGCGTGGAATAGCAAAGTCGTAAAGCACAACAACACGGTATCCCCACTGTGGTCCCGATGCATCCATGCGCACATCAAAGAAAAACCGCGTTGCGCGAATTGCAAGAGAGGAAAGAGCATAGCCTGGTGTTTGCGCAATGACAGTAGAAAGCGTATGATCCGCGTAGAACGTGACAAGCATGCTGCCAGTGGAACATCGCGGGTCAAAGTGAAGCTCATACGACCGCTGGGACGGGACATAGACCTCGTGTGCCGTCTCCGTGGCTACTTTAAACGGATGAGCAGACTCGAAGACAAGTGACTCCTGCTCGTGTTGCACCATTTCCACAAGCTCCTCAACGGCATGGCCTAACATCGTTACGGCTGCAGCGGACTCCTCCGTAACGACGCCCGAGTTTGGCTCTGTCCCGCCCACGGTCGCCCCCACTCCCACTCCGCCTGGCACCACTGGTGCTCCCGTCACCGCCGCAAGGTGGCGAAGAGTGTCCTCGAGCGAGTGCTGCAGCTCCTCGTCGTGCGAGGCCACGGCAAGCCGCACAAGGCGACGTATTTGCGTCTGCTGAAGCCGCGCGCCGTGGCCCGGGGCGTCCAGGAGCATGCGCGTGAGAACGGCGACAGCGTATCGTGCGGCGAGCTGTCGGTCGAGACGTGCAAGCGCAGCGAGAAGTTGCTCGCGCCGCTGGTCCTTCCGCTTACGCCATGCCGCAGTAAAGCTATCCGCCTCGCTTGCCGTGTCGATCGTGAAGACGCCGTCTTCTTCATTCTGCGTGGTGAGGTCGATCTCCTGCTGGCACCCGTCACTGCCGCGGCGGTCCGTGGGCGGCCGCTCGAACCACGTCACTGTGCCAATTACTCCAACGGACGCATTCGTCGCCACCGCGCCGCTCGACACTGCGGCGATTGCGTCCCGCGCGCACTCGAGAGAGAGAGCACGGCGCACCTGAAGATCCCGGGAAGAAAGCGCCGGTAACCGCACCACGTCCTCAGAACTGAGCGCCGCATCCAAAAGCCGCACGTTACGAATTCCGCCGTTCAAACGCGTGTCAGTTTCGTCCGCGCGGCCACCGATGCAGAGACTGCTGTCCAGCAGCGCACTAGTGCAGAGCCCAGTTCCCTCGTCGTGTAATGTACCAGACTTGTACAGGGCAATGCCGGTACCTTTTTGCACAACAGTCACACGCAGCCAGCGCAGTGTGTCGGTCCCGTCAAGAGGGGATCGGCAGAGGTGCGCGCCAAGGTCGTCGCCCTCCTCCATCCACCCACAATGCAGCGCAGACCCGAGTACACGCACAACAAACTGTAAGTCGCCCACAGTGTGTTGATACAGCACGACTTGTGTCACTGAAACATCAAATAGGTAAAGCTGGAAGTCAATGGTAAACTCCCGGCCAAAGGGGCGATCACTCGTCACACAAACATAACCGCCAAGAAATCGGATGCCGTCACTCAGCAGGTCATTTTGGTCAACAGAAGCATCTTCTTCAATTCTGTCATCGTCGTCGTCGTCACCCTCCTCATCCTCGCTTTCAGCAGGAAAAAGCACTACATCGTACTCCCTCGTATCCATCTCTGGATTTCCATCGCTACTTATCTCTTCTTCCTCGCTTGATGTTGACGATGTGCGCCGGCGCGTCAACATAAAGTCGCCGTGATGGTCTCCAAGAAGCTGCAACGCAGCCTGAAGATCGTTATTCGTTTCGTCGAGGGCGAGAAAACATAAGTCAAGATTGTATCCCCTCATCGACAATTCTTGTGCGAGACGGGTTCGCAGTTCGCAGGTATTGCCATTCTCATCGTCATTGCCCTCTCCAGTAGTTTGATTGCAATTACCTATCATTAGATTATTTCCCGGAGCGTTATCATCTCCAGGGGCACCACCAGCAACTGTAGAGAGAGGCGCAGGAGAAGTTGCAGATCCAGTGGTCCCCACCACAACTACTGCAGAGTTGGGAGCCAAAGACGCAGCCCCGCATGGCACACGACGATGTAAGCAATACTCGATCACAAGCTTTTCTTGTATCATTAACTGGCGCTCGTCTGAACAGATCTCACTGCTCTCGCACAACCGTGCGAGAAAAGGTAAAAAATCCACGGGGGTGGTGATGAACGACTTTCCTACACATTGCCATACAATAGCAAGAACACGACACTGAAGGGCAGCATTGAGAGAACTATTTTCGGAGCCAGTGCCAGAGGCATTGTTGGAATCGGTTATCCACTGTCGCTGTGCCAACCTCACAACCTGCCTCAATTGCTCCACATGAAATTTATTGTCCGCCTCAGGAAATAACATAGCCTTGTCATTGACAATAATGTTTGCCTGACGCAAAGACACTGTGACACGTTTCTCTTCATTCTCAATAATATCACACGTTCCATCCTCAAGAGAATAATCTACTAGGGTAGCAGTCATAGTTGTGTGTTTAGTCTTCTGGATGACAATTTTATCCCCCGGTACCGCTATCCGTGCCCCACCATGCAAAATACGAAGCGCGAGAAACGTGTCAGCCTTGTCTTTGGGACTCTCCAAACTTTTTGTTATCCACAAGTGAAGTTCCTCTTGCCAGAGATGCGCAGGGGTTTCACAGTTAAGGCGGTGTAGAAAAGCCAGCGCTGTCCACGACTCGACTGTCATGCGACACTCCCACATTGTCGTTGGTGATCTCTGCAAGACTGCGGACTCTAATTCACGACTTAACGAAATAAGTGTGTCAAGAAAACAAGGAAGCTGATCCTCTTCAAGCACAGCACTTGGCGAAGTCAAATTCATGAAAGTAAACCACGAAGAGAGAAGTGTACAGCGTAACGCAGGACTGCAGATAGGGGAACGAAGTACATGATGCGTGCTACGTTGCAGTGTCTTCACAACACTCTGCACCACTGTAGGCATAGCCTCAGTTTGAATAGAAACAAAAACTTTCCCGAGTGTTGTCAAATGCGCACACAAGGACATAATAAAAAAATTCGATACAGGAAGTAAGGGAAGCGTGCGTTCAATTTCGACGCAGATACACTCAAGGCACTGCTCCACAACGGCCTTCAGGCGCTTAAGGGTGTCGCTACTATCATCCACTTCTCTTGAACCACTGCACCAGTCAACAAGTGCAAGAGCTGCTCGAAGGGAAAACACACGAAACACATCCCACGCGTTTTCGCCAAAATTGCGTCTACGAGACTTGAAGTTAGGAGTCTTATCATACAAGAAAGGCTCGGCACCAAAGTTTACCTTTACGAGACCCTTTCCACTCAGTCCAATCAATGGATAGAATTGTGTTTGTGTTGCTTGCACTGTGGCAACTATATGTTTTCCGTTTTTCGTCCAGAAGACTTGTTTATTTTCTGTATTCCATCCACAACCTATGACGTCTCCTATACCAAACGTGGAACCAATAGGTCGTCCTAATGTACTACCCTCGTAGAGTGTGCCATCCTCACTGTGAAGTGCATAGGACTCACTATCCCACCCTGGAAGTCGTGAGACACTATAATCCGATGGCCCCACTCCAACACAACAGCTTCCTCTTGGATATAAATCAATAATCAACACTTCATAGTAGTAGCAAGTAGATTTCCGCCCCTGGGACCATTCACGAGGTCCTACACAAGATCCACGTCCACCCAAACCTCTTATGGTACAACCAGAGCGTCCAACCACCAACGAAGGAGCTGCATTACTAGCAGATAGTATTGTACTACGCAGGTTCTCGGGAACGGTACCGTTTATTCGAGGCAATCCAGCGGTCTTACGGTTCTCAAACTTCCAAAGAGAACAAAGTGCGTCCGCCACATCTCCCCGAATCCTCTGAAAGTCTACTACGCGCAACTCAGAAGTTAAAAGTGCCAGTAATACATCGCCCCACAAACTATGCGCCGTATTTTTGACGTCTGATTGACGACTTACTACCAACTCCAATATCTGAAAAAAGCCACTATGAAGTCGCAGAAAATCCTCCTTAGAACAACATTGGACATCATCAGCATAATGCCAACCTGTGAATACTTTAGCCACTAAAGGTAGAACAACACGTGCCAATGAGGAACTGAATCTCGCCTCTTCAATTAACTGTCGTACAAGCAGCATACCGGATAGACGGTACTGTGATCGTTGTATCTGCTGTAGAACAAAACTATCAATATTCTCACGGTCCATATGTTTGTCTTGAAGAAACTGAGCAATAACACCACCATTATCACCTACTTCAATATCCCTTCGCTGAGGCATTTTTGTTTTGAGAACTCTTAAAGACTTCCAGCTCTGAAAATAACGTCGCCACCTTCGCTGAGGATTTGTATTTTTAAAAGACGTTTTGACACGCGAACTAGTTTCTGTTCTTGAATTGCAGATAGGTTCAAAACGCGCTAAAAACTTAGCCCTGTGTTCCAGAACATCCAGTGAATCGCGACTCTCTTGACGCCTAGAAAGAACCCACGGTCGCATATTATGAACATAACGAAACATGGGGGCTAATGTTTCCTTTGTGGCATTACGGAGGGCCTCTGTAGACATTAGAAGAGAACAAAATGCTGCAATCAGTAAACGTTCCAACTTCACCAATCGAGCGTCACGAAGAATAATAAGAGCTCCTTGATCTTCGCGATGGAGTTCATCTACAACTCTTGAGATAGAACCTACTCCTTGTTGCAAATTTTTAATAATGGCATCCCTTTCAGATCCCGATTTTAAAACCCCACCCCAAAGCAAGTTAAGATACTTAGTATCCACTTGTGCAGTGACCACGTCAGATGACATAAGTAAGGAGCAACCAATACGGGATAGTGATGATGTAAGTGCTACCCCAAGTTCGTACAGGAGTCTTTCATTTTGGGGAAGTGTACTTGAAAGAGAAAAAAGTGCCTCGCGACAACCTTTTAAAGAGTTTATACAAGATGCCTGAACACTCGTAGGTAGCAGTGGAAGGGCCACTGTGAATGACGGCAGTAACGCACCAACAATACTAACCTCTAAACAACCTGTTAATCCGATTTCGTAAAGTTCCGGTTTTTTTCTTAAAGCTTTCCAAGAGAGTTCTATAATTCGTTCACATGTTCGAAGAAAAAGTTTTGCGTAAGATGAAGCAAAATTAATACATTCTCCATGGGTTTTCTCTACTGCTCTGGCCAAGAGAATTTCTTGAAACACTTCAAGGCAGTGGCTGGTTCGCTTTACCGCCGCCACTGCAGTATGATGTCCATTCAACCACCGGTCAACCTGGCACACTTCTTCAAACATCAATGAGGAACAAAATAACTGCGCATTTTCAGTATTGGTTACAAGTAAACTAGAAGCTTGTAATGATTCATAATAGCCAAGCAAGCAACGGAAAAGCATGTCTTCCTTATCTGTGAGACGCCAACGGCCCGCTTGACTCTTGATAAAAGATAGGCAACCTTTCTCTGATAACAAGCAGCGACAAGTCATTGAAAGAAGCCCAGTGTCAAACAAAGATTCTTGAAATGATAAACGTAGCAGATCGCCCCGCGCTGTAGAAGCTTCATTAACGGACCGAGCAGCCTTAATGAGACTTAATCCATCTGGAAACGTTTCTCCAATTTCATTTCGAAGTCCCGCGTCCTGATTCTCTATACGGCAAAGTAGATTCGCATGCAGTAGAGCACATAGATTTCTAGCATAATCTAAGTCTTTATGATCATGTAGAACTACATGAATAAGACGCAACAAACTCGACAAGAGTCCTTCTCTGGTGTCAACAACTAATTTAGGTGCTTGTATAGACCACGAGAGTTGATCCACTAGGCATCGCTCCGCACCCACAATGCGTTTCGCATATGCAGCACACTGTAACAATAAGTCTTTTCCACACTCCCATATACTATCAAACGTCTCTCTTTTTAAAAAAGGCAGATAATGTTGCTGGTGCAATTCCCATATCAATAAACGCTTTGGGTTTTCCCCCGTAGACGCAAAAAACACCAACGAATGTCGAGAAATTTTGTACGTAAATCCTTTTAACGGGGTGCCAGGGAAAAGCTCAATTCGTGCCTGAAAAACCAGTTTTAGATCGTATGTTGTGTACTCGCAAATAATCACTGAAGGACCCTCAGTAGGAACAGCAATCGAAATGTAACCTGGGCAACTTGAAAGAAATAAATTACCAGACGACTCGCGCCATGCAATCGGCGCAAAATCGTCAATCCACCTGGCTTCCTCCGGTGCCGCAACAGGAAATTGTCCCACTGTCACCCATTTTGCGTGCCCATAGTGCAACAGCGTATGACAAGCACTAGTGGAATAATCTGAAATAACATCACCTTCACCCTCATCCAATGGGTAATAACCAATAAGGGAGGTCTCTATAGTTGTAAGTGATCGCCTGCTATCTCTAGAAAATTGAGCTGCCGTACGGGAGTCATTCCATATACGAACTTCTGCCAAGCAACCAACAAAATTTTTACCGAGACAACACTCTACGTCAGACATTGCTTCTGGAGATACGAGTGCAGGGGCTCGTGCGACTATTGCGTCATTAACCCATAACTCCCACAAGTTTCCTCTAAAAACAAGAGCGATATGCCACCATCGATGACAAAAGGCAAGTTTACCAGGAACAAGAAACGCTACAAAAGAAGTACCTAGATGTGGTGTTCGGGATCCACCTTTCCACATAACTCCTTCAGATGTAGGTTCTATTTCCACCAGTATTTCGTCTACGCTCTTATCACCCAGAGACAAAACAATCTGGTTATCAGAGGCATTACAGGGATAAACCCACATTTCCAATGTGAAGGGGTGAAAGGATTCTTTCAGCGTGACTTTGCCAACTGTGAGAGCACTTCCTTTTGTAAAGTAATAGCTTTTTTGTCCAGGACGCCAGTAACCATATCCTCTCTTTAGTGTATATTGAGGAGCTGTCAGATGAACATTCTTCTCTTCATTGGTAAAAGCAGAATCCAATTTCATTTGCAAAAGTTGGCATTTGCTATTTGAAACACGTGAGTACTCTGTACAAATAAGAGCGGTGAGTGTACTGCCATGAATGTCAAACACAACGTCACGCGTCGCAGCCGAGCAGTCCTCGAAATTAAAAACTATCTTTGACTTGGCCAAAATTTCATCGGTCAAACGATTTCGCTTTTGTAAAATGTAGCAAACTGTCCCCATAACAGATGACAATCTTTGAGCAAGAAATATTTCATCTTTATCGCAATAAACAACCTTGGCACCTTTTTCAGTTACAAATTCAAATTCTTCCTTGGCCTTAAAACGGGTACCCATCATCCCTAATTGTGAAAACACATAGCCTCGATTCTCATTGCATACAAATAGGTTTTCATCGGAAGGATGACAATACACCTGACTTGAATGGACATAAAAAGGTAAATCACAAACGCGTGTCAAAAAGCAGCTGGCTTTTGCTTTGACATAACCCACACAATGTTTTAGTGCAGGAGGGGAATAAGTACCCTCAAGTTTATCTTCCGTTGCTTTTTGTAGTAAGCAGTTAACAATTCCACTTAATCTTCCACACCGCAAAGCCAGCGAAAACTCAGCACAGAGAAGCCTTACGCGTTGTTTCCCTGTTAAGCTATTCAAATCCACCTGAGATTTAAAAGATTGCATAACATCGACACAAATGCTCATGTCCATAGAAGAGTTTACCGAAGTTGAAGCCATAGCCTCTGTTCCTTCAATAATTGCATCTGAAAACAAACCAATATCGGTGCAGACAAGGGAACCAAGCAATACTAATGTCTGGAGAATACTTGGTTTATTGTCCTCATGTTGCACTGTCGATGCAAAAGACTCAATAGCTCCCGATAGTTTTTCCCGAATAAGTTCTGATGCAGCTAAAGAACGCCTCAACTTTACACACCTAGACGCATCTAATTCTTCCAAGTGGCTTGTACGATGATCTGCTTCACACTTTGCATTCTGTATTAAAAGTTGCACATAACGCAACACGTAAGCTGGCTCACATGAAAGTAAGGGCACCTCCAAGTCATTTAGAGAAATAACCATATTGGATGAAAGCTCATTTTTACGAATCAAGTCTGCATCAAGAATATCCGCAATACTCAAAAGCCCCCAATCACCTAAATCTTCGGGCATGACAAAAATCAATAACTTTCATTCTTAGAGTCAACAGTAGAAAAAAAAAAACTTTTTTTTTACATCATAAACGCAAAATACAAACCATATATTATTTTTAGAAACAACGGTGCACATTTGTTAATTTTCAATATTCATTCTCAAAACATTTGAACACTAGTGCATATTGAAAGAAACCTTGTGAAGATATTCCGCAATACTCGTAACACGAGACTCATAAAATGTATCAGGTAGAATAAGAGCAGCAACGTGGCACATCTTAGACGCTACAAGAAATGCTCCTCGCGCGGAACTTTCAGGAAAAAGACACCACCGGGTTTTATAAATATCACGTAACAAATGCAAAGTCACCAATATTACACGCATATGATCAAAATCAGCATTAGGGTTTAAATTCATGACTTCATAAAGAACTGAGCGAAGACAAGCCTCCACTAGTAAAATGTTTTGTCGAACAACCTGAACTAATGTTAGTTCAAAACCCACAACTTCACTTTCTTTTACATGGCTAATTAAATCTTTTAGAAAAGTAGCATCTAGTGAGCAATGACGCTGCTTCATCGCATACAGTACGCATCCTCCTATAATTACGTCTTCAGGTATTCCATCTTCATTACTAAAGGTCCTATAATGATGAAATATCAAAATTGCGTGTCTAATCAGAGTTCTTGGAAGATTGCACGCAAACAGCTTCGTAACAATATCCTTATCTCTTTGGCTAACAAAAACCGAATCCATACACCCTATGAATCATCGTATTCAAGAAAAAAGCAATCAGTTTCTTTCATAATATTTACAGCTGCAAATATAAATAAATAAAAATACAAGCAGATAAATGGCAATACTAAAAAAAAAAAACTACACATGTATTATATATATATATATATATATATATATATATATATATATCAGATTTTTGTGCTTCCCATAATCTCTCACTAATCGAGGTAAACTACCATCAGTAGCCATTTAAACTTGTAAGTTTAATTTAATCTCTCTGGGGTTGACCTAATGTGTCAGAAGTTTCAATACTTGTGAGCATTCCCAGAGAAAATATGAGCAATCCGACCAAACCCGCGGCGATAGCAATTCCAGCAGCAACATCCCCTGACATCGTAATCATTTTTGTTCCTACAGTATTCGCTGAAGTAGTTTCAGCAAGCGAGCTAATAGAAAAAAATAAAAGTATAAATACTATAGCTCCTAAGAATTTCATTTCCTTTTCCTATATGCTTTTTTTTTTTTTTAAAGTCACAGATTATGATAGATAAAGAACTTAAAACATAATTAATTTTTAAAAGGTAATTCAACAACATAAAGAGTGCAGTTGACAATAAGAATAATAATAATAATAACAATGTGATTAGTGTAAGGTGGAAATCAAGATGTAACAAAAATATTAGTCTTCATGTGAGCGAATATTACGAAGGTACCACGCGGACCAGGCATTGCGTTCCCCCTCGGGAATTGATGCGTAATTTTGATAATCCGCAAAATCCCTTCGAATGCCAATCCAATTCCGCACAAATTTCGTTTCCTTTGATTCATCACTTTCCAATATTTCATCTTTTAGCAAAGCTGCATCTTCAGAGGAAAGGAATGAAGCTGTGTCAACATCGCCTTCTCCTTCCATCATATAAAAAAGAGAACGATAATCAATTTCCAGAGCTTCCATTCCACCATCATCAACTTTGCCCTCAAAAAAAGTCGGGATAATAGAAGTCTGAATTGACTTACGGTTGACATCAGCTTTTAGACGAATTGCATCATGAATAGGTACTCGTTTATTCACATCTCCAAGATAATCAAGCGCCAATGCACGCTTCTCTGCTAAAGCTCGCGATTTCCAGTCATATCCTTCTGAACCACTCTCCCAGCTTGAAAAGGATTTCCCAAGAACTAGTCGTACATATATCCTTCTCCGCATTAAACTTCTTTAAAAAAACATCTACATATATACACTCCCCCCCCAAAAAAAAAAAAAAAAATAATTATTATTATTATTATTATTAATATTATTATGAAAACAAACAAAAAAACAATTATACTTTTACTCTAAAAGCCCTAAAGAAGTAAATTTATCCGAGTAGATAACAAAATATACAAATTTATGTCTCCATACGCACAGCTTCTTCCACTAAATTGTTGATAGGACAAGTTTCTCTTTAATTACATTTAATTATTTCATACCAAGTAGAGAATAATATCTTACCGTGGATTAAGTTTATAAAAGGCGTCTAATGCTTTTGTATTGGGGGAATGATGCACCTTCTTCTTGACAACATCTATCAAAACTGTTTTTCAAACGACGAACAGACATATCAATTCGTGACTTTACACATTCCTCTGTTTTCATCTCGTCTTCAAAATTAACGATAACCACTCGATCGCGCTTTCGACTATTTTTCATTGTCATTTGAAAATCCAGAATACCTAGTTCTTTACTAGTCTCTGTAGACTTGAGTTTTCCTTCACTAAGGAACAACGCACGAGCCAAGAACCAATCTATATCTCTATCAAATTCAACAGCAAAAACATTTTTCTCCTTCAATATATCTTCTCCTTTGAGATTCATAAAATAACACGACATGTAAATTGAAATAATATTTTCCCATTGCACGATATTACATTTGTCTAACCCCCTGAAAATAACCTTCATTATAGAAAATACTACACCCGTCATGTAGGCATCATAACCAGCTTCATGAGCTCTTGAGAGCGAGTTTAGACTTTTTTTATCATAGGAGTGATAACCCGGCGGATATCTAAAACTGATCGGATCACTCCGTTTCTCATTTATTGCAACACATTCATTAAAAAGACCGGATAAATAGCTCACTTTAATCACATTCATACCTTGAAGCACATGCGCAAGCGTCTTGGTGTCATAAATAACTGGAAACAATTCATGGGCTTCTCGTTTGAAATTCTCATATTCTGCTGCAAGTGGGGCCTCGTGCATATGAATCATAAACAATAAATCCGTAAAAAAGTTGTGTCCTATAATTGGTTTTTTAGATTTAGTAAGGCATTTCCAAAACTCTCTAAAACCTAAAGCATCTCGAAGCCATAGTTTCTCACGGGTCCTCTTTTGAGTAATATAAGCCCTATTCTGTTCAGATAAAACACGAGATATCTTAATTTCCGTTGGCAGATCATATTTATTTTCCCGTGTGTATTCTATAAAAACACACAATTGATTCGCTTCAATCTTTGAAGAAATATTTTTTTCATCGTTCATAGTAATCATTTTTTTTAAGACTGTAGTTTCCTCCGTACTTTCATGAAACCATTTCTCAATTTCCGAAACAATACCATCGACTATACCACTTTCATCATCAGAGCAATTCAAAGAATTTTTCTCCACTATTTCGGCCTCTTCCTGGCTATTGTGGTATGGAATTCCGCTTTTTATCCACTTGATAAAGTCGATGTTATGACGGCTTAAAAAGTTGAGACACCCAGCATTCACCTGAAAGTCACCAGATCCCTTAATCAAATAAAAATTAAACGGTTTAACCTCATAATTTCCGTCCTCTAACAAAGTAAATAATGCCGCCCCAAATTGAAAAGCAATGTAGCGGTCAACAACTTTTCTTGATAACCGATACAAGTCGCTTACATTCATATCCCAAGACTGAGGTTCTTCGACACATGATATGCCTGTCATTTCCTGATCAATTGCACAGAAATCGCACTTCTGCACGGAAAGCTCAAAGTCCTCAAGAACGAAAGAGTAGCTTGTTTTGTCAACATCCATTGCACTTGGTAGCTTGAATAATCTCGATCTGATTAGCTTTTTTTTTTTTTCACTAACTTAAAACTTATGTTTTGATAAGCATTAAATAGTTTTAAAGCAAAATAAAAGAAAAATACGAAAAATAAGAGCTAGCAAACTTGAATAAATAAAAAGATTTTATTTCAGTCTTTTTTTTTTTTTTGTGAATACTATCTACCTTTCCACTTCTACGAATAAGGGAAGAAAAAACAGGAAAAGGAAAAAAAGGGGGAGGAATTAGAAAATTATTACCTACACAAACATTATAATAATCTATCCAACAACGGTAACAATTCAAATGTAAACATTGTATGGTCTTCGGTTGGTCTCATTACTGATGAAAGGGATGGGCTGAAAAGCGCCTTTAGGCCGCCTCCCGCGCGAGGCGGCGGGGGGGGGGGGTAAGGGCGGGTGTTTCAGAAAAATTTACTTACACTTATTGAATCTATAGCCCCAAAAGTCAGAAAAAATACAACGCCAGAGAAAAAATATAAAAACAATCGTCAGGCGATACCATTCATGACGCAAACTTCCAAAAAAGTCTGCATACTTACATTGAACATGGAATTTGATTTGCATTGAGAATACATCAATTTAAAAAAAAAAAACACTCATTGAACAATGAATAATTACCCTGTCATGAAAAAGCAAAGCTATACATTTTGTAAAACAAATAAAACAAAGTAAAATTTGAACAAAGTGGTCTCTAGATGCATCAACTTTGACCAACTTTATTATATTTGAATTCAAAAAAAAAAAAGTATTAATAGAAAGCATCCACAAAAACACAATTAGTTTTTCTACGCTTTATGGTATAAAAAATTGTACATACGCAATATCTTCATATCACATAATTTAATCGCTAAGAGAACAAGTACAAGCAGCGGCGCCACTGTGCGCAGCCTTGGTAGGGTTAATTGACGCTGTGCGTGACTGCGCAGAATATCTCTGCTAAGGCGCAATAAACACTCGCAACCTAAACCACCACCAAAACACGGGACTACAACTTCAATTCCACGCTCAAAGAACAAAAATGATGAGATGCCACGATACGCAAAACGGTCCTTTATTTTCTTTTGTTGTTCCTGTTTTTGCGCATTTTAACATGTAAACCTATAAAAAAAAACAAATGCCGAGCTAACACCCATTCTCTGGCGGCTGCCCAGGAAAGACGGGAGATTGTGTAAAAATAAAAACTAGTGAACATTATCCGCACTTATCACATCTCCCCGCGTGTAGTCATCTTTTTTTTTTTTTTGGTTGTTCTTCTTGTTAATCTCACATCTGGTAGAAATGTCAAAAGTATTGAGATATTCCTGAGCACATGTGTGAAATTGTAATCATTCAGAACGTTTGTGAAGGAAACTATACCTTCGACGCTCTGCGGCCCTATGTGATGAGTGTGTACATAAACCCCTCCATTAGCGTTCGCCTTTTAATTTTAATTTTTGTGTGTGTTTTTTTTCACTATTTGCCAATAGCTTGGTAGATTGAAATGCTCGAGAGACAATAACAACAAGAGAGCAGGACCAAAAAACAAAACAACTCCAATACTAATAAAAAAAAATCTCTCGTTGCACGAAGGCCGTTTAGAAACAAACATAAAGGGTGTATGAACCGTGTTTTTTCGTTTCTTATTCTTTAATAAAGAGGGAGAGAGAAAGAGATAAAAAAAAAAAATGTCCAGGCACATGCGAATAGGGAAGTTCGATTGCACTTACCATGCGTCTGTATCCAGGTTGTGCAATGGGTATAATACAACGTTTGTCTTGGGTATAACGCGATAAAAAGGGCTTGGGCCCCAAAAAACTTCGTCACTCGTCGTACAACACCCCCGTCAAGAAGATGATTATGGGGACCGGGCGTTTAATTATATATATATATATATATATATATATACATGTATAAGAAAAAGCATTTTTGTGGAAATACTTGAAGAGCCTTATGAATCCCCGATATGATAAGATTGCTAAACTTTAAGTACACTATGTATGTATACACTCATATTTATATAGGAAAAGTGAACCAAATGCAGTTATAATTTGTCTCCCTCCCTTCATGAACAAGTGCACCAAGAGACCAAGCTACCAAACTACTGACGGTTTTCCTAATATCAAGACAGAAAACCACGAGAAAAAGGCTTTTCAGCGACACTTTTCTCATTATCCAGAAAGAAAGTTCGGCTATGGTGTAATAGATATCCAGAAAAGAAACATAAATAGCAAGCCAATATAAAAATAAAGGCACAGACAAAAGCTTGTTTTTAAAAGCATTTATGCAGAACTTCCCTATTAAGAGGTGTGAAAGAATAAAAAAGCGAGTGACGCAAGCACTCTCACTGTTATCCTTCCCAAAGAGAAGGATGAATTAAAATGCAAAAAAAGTTTGACGAGAGTGGGGTTTGAACCCACGCCCTCGGAAGGATTGGAACCTTAATCCAACGTCTTAGACCACTCGACCATCTCGCCTTGCTAGCCGCCAGAAAACCGCCACCGGTGCACCAATGAACACGTTTTACGACGAGCGCCTTCAACAATGAACGCAGCGGTGCACGTATGAAGTGCGTGCGATAGGTGTGAAAAGTAGCACCGGTTGGTTTCGATCCAACGACCTATGGGTTATGAGCCCATCGCGCTTCCACTGCGCCACGGTGCTTCGAAGAGGAAGCCCTAAACATGGCGCGATTATATATGAGCTACTCATTATATACTCGGGGGGCCTATTCTCCCACCCAACACATATATTGATGGATAAATAAAGAATGAGTGTCAAACAAGAAAAGGGGGCTGTCTGCGCTTTTATTGGAAACCCTGCTCTCGTTCTCACTGGCTTTTTTTACCTTGGTTTTTTTTTTTGAATCTATGACTAAAAAAGGGCACGCTGAGGTTTTCCTTGGGGGGACCCTTTCAATAGAGTTGATACTTTGCCTTCGAACCCGCCCCCCTGACTCCCTCCTCGGGGGGCTTCTTCATGGGAAGAGGACACCTGAATCTGTCACTCACTGTGAAGACATACCTCACTGAATCCTTCGGGAATTATTATTGTGGTGATAATCTTATCCATAGATCACAGGTATTTTGGCGCGGAAGCGCCTCTAGACAAGTCCCACAAACCCTCTTTTTTAACCCATCCCTTTTTTCAAGAACCTACAAAAAAGAGGTCTTTTCTTAAATGCGCGTCGTGTTTCCAAGAAAGGCCTGGCATCTGGCCGCTTGGTCTAGTGGTATGATTCCTGCTTTGGGTGCAGGAGGTCACGGGTTCAATTCCCGTAGCGGCCCTTTTTCATACTGTTTCCTTTACTGTACGTTTCGTAAAGTATTGTGCCACCAAATAATTGATATTCTCAGAACTTCTGCATAATGCAGTTAAGTAATGTAGGAATACATTCTTTTTTTTTTTTTTTGGACTCATAACCTTATCACATTTACCAGTTTTTTCCCATTTACACATTTTGAGACTTCGGCAAAGGGAGAACGTCGTTTCTCCTTAATGGGTCTTGCAAGCACAGTGTCTTATCCTGTGACAACACCTTTACTTCAATTAATTTGCAAGTTTTTACTTCAGGATAACCATTGTTCCATATAGCGACACGCAGTATAAAGCCTTGACGCCCATACTGAGAGAAAAAATCTCCGTGAATGGCTCTACGCCTGTAGAGTTTACGTACTTCGAAAAAAAAAACCTCTGCAATAGCAAGCAACGCTCATTTAGACCGAGAGTAGTTTGGCTGTCACCCAAGGGAATGCGACAAAAGTTGGGTTTGAATCATCAATAAAGTGAAACGTCTCTCACTTGAACGCGCAAATATACCCAATTTTGAATATTGAGTAATTCGGCTTATGTTAAATGTCGTATTGAGAATAGGACGGTTGAAAGCGCAAAACGTTTATGATTGAAAGTGCTTGCAAAGTAAATACACTTCGTCCTCGGCGGAAATTACTGCTCGAGAGAGGCACATGTCTAACAGAGAGCCAGGTTCTAAGTATAGAGAGGCACCGCTGGTTGTTTAACAGAAGCAGGTAATGACGATAAGATACCAATTACAAGACGAGTATAATATCACTAAAGCGGAGTTGGAAAAGGTTCAAAGTGTTTTAGGAAAGCGAGAAACTCCTGTGGCAGAGGTCGAAAGGAAGTTGGTTTTGGCACTGAATCCACAATCCGAATTAAGTGATCAAAACAGATCCATATAACTACATTTCAACGTGAACCCCGTTCCCAAACCGAAGATCATACATTCTCCGAGGTCTGTCTTTACACGGGATGCTTTCACCGATGCTCCGGAGAGCAGACAGGAAAACCATTTTTCTAATTATATTTCTCCTTGAGATAATGAGTGAAATCGCCAGTTAATTCCTACGTTTGCAAAAAATAAAGACGCAATTCCTGAAGAAATTCTCCCCTTTGACGTCTCCACTTGGATTACCAGTAATTAGGATGGAGATATTTCACGACTGATATTAGAATTTTGGCGAGAATTTGATTATGCTTGGGGGGCTCAGTAATCTCATAGCCAAGGGAAGTTTCACAAGACTGGATGACTGAATGAACATAATTGAAGAAATTGAGAATCCGACGGATTACTTCGTTAAATTTTGACAAAATGGTATTCTACATTATGCGCATAACACTGAGAGTTTCCTCTAACCCACAGTTACCGATTTCGTCAGTCTTTTCATTAGTTCATACGGTTGTGCACGATGCCGAGAATTTGGCAAAGTGGAAGCAACTATACGATGGCAAGAAAAAAGCTCTGCGACCTATGCGGTACTATTCACTTGTCGCCTTTGGCCACTGGGAAAACATGTGCAAGGTACAACCACGTACAGGGAAAGCATGGATGGGACCTAGGAACACAGGACTTTCACATTATTCAAAAAACGGAGAAGGGCCCACCGCTGCCATTGAATGCGCAGCGTAATTCATGGAAGCAGTGTTCTTTCATATCTGTTTTGTCTTTTGGAGGCTAGGTCACACTTTAGTTGCAGAGTGAAAGAAGGCAATATAATGCACCTGACTAGAGTGCCAATAGGTTGTAAGGCAATTCCAGAAATTCTGCAGTGGGTTACAGGCGTGATCGCAGGGTCACGGGAGGTGTTTGTGCGGTAATTGGCTGCATGCAATGCAATTCGTGATGTTTGGTTCGACAATATAGGAATCTTGGTCCCCCCTGTTTATGTAGGATACCTTATCGCGGTAACCGGGTTCAGTACCTGGGTTTTGTACCGGGGAAGCTAAACACCTACACTACACTTAATTTTGAAGAGGATGTGGTCACCTCTAAAGCACAACGTTTTTTTTTTTTTTTTCCGGGACGCGGCAAGGCGTCTCTTGGGAATCCCTGGCCATGTTAGAGTGGTACGCACCTCGTGTGATACATTCCTCGTCTGATGTGTATCAGGGAAACCCCTATCACTACCCTCAGCGGTATGGAGTGAGCACTCCCCTGTCTCCGTTTACGCATCGCAGTATGACTGGGTAGTGACTCGCTTGTATCCTTCCAGGTACATGGGCTCCAATCTCTCTGAGACTAGATATAATAGTATACAAGCCCCTTGTATACTACTTTAAAGAGTGGGGCTTCCAGTGGGTTGGAATCCATTGGTTAAGGTATATATGCGCTTCGTATAGACTTGTTCTATGCGGGGCACAAAAAAAAAAAATATTGGTCCCAGCAAAGGCTGTGCGACCGTGGTATACCGCCATAATCGAGAGCGCGAAGGCATGTAGGGCTACTGTCAAAGAAGCTCTGCCGTGTATCACCCGAAACATGTTTTGGGGTGTGGAGTTTGATTATTCAGACCAAGCAGTTCCTCTGGGGACAGAGAATATGACAATCCATTCACGATACCGCTACTGCGCCATGTTTTACTGTTAGAGAATTCCAGTGTGTTACCACTCGGATGCTTTGCGGAGCAGCCATCGTAGGTGTACATTTGCTGCAGTATTAATTCTTTTTGAAGTTGGTAAGAAGATGCCTGCCGATCATAGACAAGCGTTTGGTATATATTAGAAGAAACCTTGCATCTCACTTAGTCAGCACTTGCAGCGGAAGAGGCGCTACTGACAAATACTTAGAAGTACCGCGGCAAATATTAGAGAGGCACGAGCCAGTAGGCACCGCCCTCGTGACAGATGCCTCGTTAATTGGATTAGGGGAGGGGGCATTCTCATTAGAGACATTAGGATTACAAATTGCAAGAGGGCGCTGCAAGAAACCCCAAGACCTATTCTGAAACCAGAGGCACGCGCGGTACGTTTGGCGTTTCATAACTTTAGGAAGAGATTGACAACTTCTATGATAATGTGGGGTGGATAGTACGTCCCTAAAAGGTGAAGCGAGGAAATGTAATACAATATTCTATACATTGGGTGGAGAGTTACTGAAAATATTTCATATTCTTGACAAGGCCGGAATGCACGCGACTTTCAAGTGTATCAAGTCAGCGGACAATTCGACGGATGGGCCTCTCACGGGGGTCAGGCATTTTAAAAGAGAAGACTTGGCGAAGGGGTTAAACCCTGCGAAGGGAAAAGTGAGTGTCCTTCAGAGCAAGAAGACCTCTGAAAGCTGCCACTTCGTAATTTGTTATTCATAGAGTTCGCACTTTTCTTTCAGAGATTCTTCTAGTTACAATTGTTATAGAACGGTTTTGGATGCGGGTTTACCTTGAGATAATTCAGAGGCGTGTTTGATTACCTCTTTCTGTGATCGCTTTGTTTATATTCTAGAATAAATGCAAGAGCAGCTCAGGCCAAGTAGATAACTGAATATTTATTGTCTTTACTTGTTTTCATGTTTTATAATTATGCAATATAAGTTTTCTATTATATGAAAATTTTCTGAAAACTCGCTCCACCCGCCTCCAGCGCAAAGCCGGTTAAAGGCGCTTTCTGCACAATGCTTTAGACGGAGAAGATAAAGGAATGATTCCCAGTGAGTTTATCTAACGGATATGAATTGCTGAATTGTATTTTTTTTTTTTTTTAGAAACGCCTTAATTGCCTTTCTTCCATCCTTTTTTTATGCTTTAAATTTGCTTCAATAAATAGTAAGATAGGTATTATTGTATCCCTTTGAAATATGAACATCACAGAATGAATTTTAGATATTTTTGTATACAGGTCTTCAAGACTAGGACATCGGTTCTGCTCTTCTCTTTGTGGGAATTCTATTCCCAGGTACTTTCAACAATCAAGCATCCCGCAACTTCCGGGCCTGTGATGGGTTTCAGAGCTACTTATCCCAATGGATTTTTTATGCTACTGGAAAGAGTAGATATAAAAAAGACATCGTGAAAAAATGAGACAATTTTATGATGTGCATGTGTTAAATCTGCTTTTTATTTTTTAATCCGTGAGGGGAAGAGAAAGATATTTGCAAATATAACGTAAACAAATAGATGAAGTTTGGTTATTATCGTTTTTCCATTCTTCCACTAATCCCTCACCTCATTTTGTAGCGGCCAATGTGAGTTAAACTCAAGTAGCACCATTCCACGTTGAGTAGTATTAGATGTAAACTTAAGTAATTTATCATGTTAGAGTACCCAGATAAGTGGAGAACAGAAGTTTCCTCTGTCCAAAACACCTCTAATGTGCCCTCTTCTGGATATTACTGTTTAGGTATTGTGAATAAAGAAAATCCTGAACTGGCAAAAGCGTATCAAGAAAGGGTATCATGCGGTGTAGAGATTAGCGAAGAAAAATTAAAAATAAAAACAATAATTTTGATATTTGGTCTTACTGCGGGGTTTCCTTGCGACAACACAAAACACGAAAAACCAACTTTAAAATGAAACGAGGTTTGAAAACGAATAACACACGATCGAAAAAGTAGGACCCACCCGGGTTTGAACCGGGGACCATTCGGACTGCAGCCGAATGCTCTACCACTGAGCTATGAATCCGATGATGGTGATTGAGGCGTAAGACAGTACGCGAATAGGTATTTATTTTGGAAAACAAAACTTTCCTCATCTCGGGAAACATTTCCCCCGTCATAAGTAGGCGTCGCCGCTTCGACTTTTACTAAGCGGTGCAGCCCACTACGATTTCAAAATTTTGGGACGAGGGGGATGATGTTCTCGCCCCCTCAAGATATTTTTTCCCCTTGAAGTACAAGATAAGGAGAAACGCCTGCCCCTCCATCAGTTCTCAATGGCATGACAAAAAGCACAAGAGAGGTGTTATTCGCCCATCCGTAAACGAAGTAGACAACTTTCGGGACCAAATGAAAAAAATACTACTTCGATACTTGAATTCTGCTAGAGAACCTTTTCCTGACCTCTCTTTCTATTCTTGAACCCGAAAAGAAAAGGAATAGTATGTGCACTCCTTTTCATACAGGTAGAGAGAGAAGTAGTGGATCGTGTTTGGATAATCAATTCCTGTAAGAAAATTTACTGTCCAATAAACCAAAACCATTATACTAACACACTAGAGAGTGTATTTCTCTCTCCCACCCCCTACAAACAAACTGACGAAAACGAAGCGCGGAAAGCGATATATGCCGCCTCCCGCGCTCCCCCCTTCGCAAACACCACCACCTCCCTAATTCGTTCCCTTAACAGGCGCGTCCTTTCGAGATGCCAACTGCAATAGTTTGAGCCAAAGCCACATAATTCCACATGGTTTGAATTCCTTGCTCTTACAGGACCTTATCTATGGTAGATGTTTCTCTGGAAAAATTCTCTGAATGGGTATTGCCCTTTGTCATGGCATGTATGATTGTGGTATGATCCACGCACATATGCAAAGGGGGGCGGGGGGTAACTTGTCCATCTCAAGGGCTGTAAACCCAAGCATATCACGGGCCCCCCCCTTGCGACGCCATGTATGGGTTCTGTTCCAACCTGCCGCCAGCCGTTAATATTTCCCCGCAGTACTTGAGTAGCATTGCAACCACTCCATACATAGAGGCATATTCCACAATTTCTGCCCGAGGACCTTGATGCCTCGGATATCCACTTCAGGGCGTTGTACTGGAACCTCTTCATCCGAGTCGCCTTTCCAAAGATAATCGGTTAAAAAAAGCCTCTCCCTAGCAATTTGTGCGTTTGTCGGGACATCGGCAGGAGGAGTAATCTGAGAGACTTGTGTCCTCAAGTGTTGAAGCACCTGTGCTTGTTGGTCTACTTTTTCTCCTAGAGTGACATTTTATTCTTGCAATATTGCAGACTGTCGTTGGACGTGCCTCACTTGCTGCCGCACCGCGAGATATGCGCGGCAATTTTCACCCGACACCTCTAGCGCACTGGTACTCATAGAGAGCTAATTTCTGTGCTTTGACCGCCTCCCACTTAAAACTTAACGCCTCCCGTGCTTCTTGAAACGCCGCTAAAAAACCCTTCGCGTCTCCGCACGGTAGAGGACTGCATACAATATCTAAAATTCTCAAAAAGGAAGCGCTCTCGTGCCAAGTGCAAAGATAAAGCATTCCTTGTTAGACAATATGCCTTGAATAATATAGGTTATCCCCAGATTCTCAGCAGGCCGGCACTGAAAATAGAATTGGGTTGGCTCATTCTCCGCAATAAGCGCTCTCAGAAACTCGTTCTGGTTTCCCATTCTACTCCAGAAACACACAATTGCGTCGTTGTCCTCAGATTTGAAAAGTTAAATAAATAAAAACGTTCTCTATTCCGAAACCTACAGTTGATGAAAACCATATCCAGTGTTAGAAGCCAAAGAAAATAATAATAATTAAGAAAATGTATATCAACAGTCAGGTGAACCCATTCCTACCACAGGCTTCCAGCAATAATAATAATAATAATATTAATAATAATAAGGAAACAAGGACACTGTACTGTTTGTGCCTTCATAGCCTCACCCCTTTTTCCCTCTACAGAAAAAACAAGAAAAAGCAGAGAGGACGAAAGAGATAAAAACCCCTTTCCTACATTATAAGGAGTAACACAAAACAAAGGTGTCTTTATTATGGTTTAATCGTCACTTAATATTAGTTAAGTCCTCTTTGGGCTGCCAACGTCATTTCCCGTTTTTGTTTTAGACCTTTCTTTTGGCGTTCGATACTCTTTTTCCGTGAAAGTAAAACAACCTCTTCCAGTTTCATTGCTTTCTTCACTGAAGCAGCCCGCTTTGCGTGAAGTTTCGTGGCTTTTTGGGGAGCAAGGGAAACACCGGCTTCACGGACTTTATCCACTGGCTTCACCTTTACTTTTAAATCCTTTATATATGCTGGCGTTACCAAATTGCTCTCTCGGGTCAACTGAATACGTGGAACAACACGGCAAGTATCGGGTTGTCCATCCCATATGTCAGTTAGAATTTCGACACCATCTGCAGTGACTGCATCTGGAACAGTGATTCCCTTATCAGAGTCAAACGCATCCTGTTCACTGATCCTTATAGATTCAATCTGCCTAATACGCCCTGTAGGGGGATTACGAAAAGTCTTCAGCATGGCTAATTCTTCATCATTGCGTTGAATATACAATTCGGTAAGCCCCTGCATGTCCTGCGAAGAAATTGCCGTTCGACAATGTCCAAGAGTAATACATTGTTCTCTAAACCAAAAAAAGCGCGTCATGAGAAGTTGTTCTTCCGCATTGCGCATCTTTTGCTGCGCATCTAGCTTGCTCCCTCGACGTGCCTGCCTCACAGACTGCCTCACTTTTCTGGAATTCGGGTGAGTGTATGGGGCTATCGCTGTCCCTTTCTTCTTGGCCATTTGTGGAGCCGCAAGAACGAGACAGAATATATTTCTTCGTTCTTTTTCTAAACTATTCAATGAGACACAAATAATAATAAAAAAAAGCGCCAAATCTCTGTAGGTCTATACGCAATTCCCATTGAACTAAACATCTCTATCCATGTTCGACAAGTTACATTGATTCTCTTCTGATGTTTCTCTTTTCTAAAGAAATTATCACGATGACTACGTAACATACGCATACGTGCAACAAACGAACACCAATCAGTTACGAAAGTGAACTACTCCACCCTCCCCATGTGGTGGAACTTTCATTATACTCTTCGCAGGGATTCCTGGATAGTTGTCTAAATGAAAGTTTTAATTAACAGATTCTCGACAGTAAAACAAAACTTTCTTCCTCTCTGTTGAAGCTTCATTGTTTACCACATCCATAGGATCCCTTAATTTCATATCAAATTCTGGGGGAGAATAGTCGTGTTGGGAATTGTTAAAGTGGTCAACCATCCATGCCAACGCTTCTTCATCTTCAATATGTTTAAAGGGCACCTTTAATTCCACCTCCTTGTCATCGCGCGGTAGTTTTTCCTTTCCACAGCACCACTCCAAAAAGAACACACACTACGAACCTTATTCTTCGATTTGGAGGCAGAATTAGTGAGAGAAAGAAGAGAGGAAAAGAACAACACCCACCGCAATTTAATGCGCTTTAAATATCCTTAAGGGGCTCCACTAAAGACCAAAAAAGTTCCAAACTCCTTAACTTTAATAATAATAATAAGCATTGCGTCAAAAGGTAAATAAAAAGATACATATATATATATATATATATATATATACATATACATAAACGAGAAATAACTCTCGGTTCAGTGTATACCTCGTGGTATAAGAAAGGAGAGAAAATCTCTTCCACGCCTCCCCCCCTTTTCTTTTACATGGCGTATCTCTATTTTATTTTCATAATTTCTGAAGTGCGATCACACCACAGGGAGGCCTACTAATGATATAGTTACCACTTTCAGGTTGCATTAGTCTCCTTGTATTCTCCAACTACACTTTGCCAATACCCAGGAGAGCCGTACAGAACTCTTTTTTACCTTTTTAATTCTTAGATTCTGCTCATATCCCACTTCACAGGGTCGGGAATCTTGTGGATAGAGCACCCTGAAATAATAATAATAATAATAATAACAAATACAACTAACACATTGAAAGCGATTTCTTCTTTTCCGCTGTTTTACCTTTTATACCCATTCCCATTACTACAGATAGACATTGGTGTCCAGACTTAATACTGTGTTTCTTCATATTCAAAGCCAAACTTTTTTGTTACTGTCCCTTTTTCATTTATGTGATTACGGTGGTTGTGCGTAATGAAGGTAGTCTAAAATAAAGATACACTTTTTTATTATTATCCCGAAACGTTTTCACTGTGCTGTAATCAAGCAAAAACTCCACGACAAAAGATAGATACAAAAAATACCAAATAATACAACCGCTACATTACTCCTCAAAACTAAGGGTGTGCAATTCCGAGGCAATAAAAACAGTCGCATACTGTTTGTAACCGTAAAGATACGAAAAGAGACGGTACAGAAAAGTGCAGAGGTAACGACAAAGTTCAGCATTCGATATTCTGCAGGAAAAATACGCAGTAAAAACTTGGGACTTCCATTTATTCCAGTAGTTAGCATCCATATATGGAACTGCGCAATGTAAGTTTCAAGTGTAACCTTACCAAGTTTTGCAAGCAGGGCAGCGTGATACATGCGTGCCCTCATAAAAAGATTACGTAACACCAGATAAACGGTAATAGGGATGAATGAAGTATAAGGGTGAATTTTGTTGTACGTCTTTTTAGGTAATAAATAAATCAATCTAATATAAAATAACAGAACTACTCCGGCGATTATCACAATGATAAACTTAATCAACCAACTCCTACGTTTTGGTAGCATATCAAGCCGTTTCAAATATTCATCGTAGCATGGATGGAAATATGCACAAATCATACCATAAATCCAAATATAGTGATCAAGAAAACTCCGGAAATACCATTCTGAGAATATATCTCGATTTGGTCTGTATGGGTCATCATAGCGTATGAGCCACACCAAAGGAGTCCAGAGAAAATTGAACACTTTCTCAGATACATCCCACACAAGGAAAGATATAACAACAAGCAAAACAAATGTGAAAACGATACCATGGGTGGGAGCGTTCAGGCTTTGATAAACTCGAAGACTTCCATATATCATAAGTGTAAATAGCGTATGCAACGGACATATGTAATAAAGCATGTATTCATTTTGCAATAAAAGACACATAGATGCGACAAAAAAATTTAGGCGCCACTGCATGTCACAAAATCGACTAAAAGAATAATCTTTTCGAGTATAGTAATAAGAAAAGTTACCAAAACCCGTCATCCATAGATAGGCGGCTATAAATAGTCGAATGCTGTTGTAAATACTTTCCGCGTGAAAGTAATGATACCAAAGAAACAGTACCTGCATCCATCCTTTCCACTCTTCAGTCTGATCCCGTGAAAGTGGTGGGACATGAAATTCATCTGGTATGGACTGAGCGTTAAGAGCAAGTACTTCTGGAGGTTTGGCTTTAGTCAATGTACAGAGTGAAATCACTAACAGTGTTAAGCAAAGAAACCAGAAGTAGTATGGATCAAACCATTTGTCCATTCGCGGGAAGATGTTTGTTCGGTCAAAGACGAAAAAGGAAAGAAGATATACAGAAAATTCCGCAGAACTCCTTAGTTGTGCACGACCCTCACGCGAAATACACATTTGATTTAAACCAAATAGAGTTAAAATAACAGTGTCTAAAAAAGCCCAAATAATGAAAAATATACACAGAACAAACGCCACAACTTGCCCGGGAGAAAGAGATCCATATGCAAACAAATCACTCTCCCCGCTTTGAATTTTTAAGCCGAAAGCACATAGAACGGAGATACCCAATAGTCCAATAAGAGAGATCTTCAGGTAAATGGACAAGATTTTCCACTGACTTAATAAAGCCAGCGGCACTCCAATGTCAAAACCCAATTCGGCTGCATTTTTTTCTATCATTTCCTTTTTTTTTTTTCTAAAAAGAAGATAATAACGTACAACTAGAGAATCTTCATTCTGAAGTATAAAAAAAGATGTGACATCACAAAATCAAGTTAGAGTAACATGGAATCAAATACTCACCTACGCAGTGGAAACCAAGGGTATACATTATTTGTTGAAGAACTTATGTAATATAATTACAAACATTAGAGAAACATGTATACATTATGATAAACTCGGCAATGAGAATAAATTAACATTACACGTATAGAGAGATATGTTATAAAAAGGCAGAAGTATTACCCAGACATATATGTGTACATACTTTTGTAGCAAGCAAGCAAGCAAGCAAGTAAAAAAAAAAAAAAACCAACAACAAAAGGCCACTGCTATCCGGCAAAAAGAAAAAATAAAACACACTGCTAATAACTTCAACGTAAAGTCGTGAGCAATGGAGAGTATGAAAGTGAAAGCCATTGAGTCCGATATCAGCACCGTGAGTTTTACGAAGCATCTCCTGTGCTTGAGAAATACCGAATATCTTCAGAGCTTCATAATTCTCTTTCAGTTCTTCCATTATTGAAGTAATCCTTGTCGCTAGATACGTTTTACACAAATGTACCATCCTCAGACGACCTTTACAATAAGGTATGGGGAATATACCAGGAGTGATTGCCATTGTAGCACCATACTTGCGGCATTGCTTTACAGACTCGATAAAAACATTGGCATCATAAAAATGCCATGTGATGACCGCGTCCACCTTAGATTTAGGATGATTCAACTTTTCCATAATACTTTCTGTACTAACTTTAACAGTGACGGAGTCATTACAGGTAGGGTGACACTCAAGGTATCCAGCAACTGTACTGGAGAAGCAGCCGCCATATCCTGCAGGAATAAAGTCCACAAGATCCAATGCACATGCAAATCCCTCATCACTGGCCTTCCATTATTCTCACATGGAAGGGTTTCCTCGAGGATCCAATATATTACAGATACCACCTTTCCGAAAAAATATTCAAAAACCTATTTTAAGAAGCTCAATGGCATATTTATAAATGTAATGCGCATATTACCTTGAACACTGTATCTCTCCTGCAATATTTTAGAGAGATGCAAAGTTATTCCACAAATAATACCCCTGCGCCCCATGTAATGTCGACAAAGACATATTTTAAACTCCATGAAACCGGGAAGATGAGCATTTCAACAAAATATTTCCTCACCCTCAGTTCGTGTGTATTATATGAGGGAATTCCACGAATTGGCAATTTTGATCTCTTTATCTCTAGAGAACCGCGGATATGTACGGCAACATCGACGCAAAAACAAAACCTTTTTATCTTGGTCGAAAAAGAAAAATTTAAATAAGTTACTACACACTAAAAAAAAAAAAAAAAACGCAAGCAAAAAAAAAAAAAAAACATCACGCAAAACACTTTTTCCATCGGACAATTCCTATGCTGCGTGGAACTTATATAAACTTTACAAATAAATTCAAGAATAAAATATAATTGTATTAGTTTGTCCTCTCTATTTTATTTCTGTTTTGTTTATCCCCCCAAATTAATTAATATCTACCAAATGTTAGATGTGGAACTCCTTCCTTGCACTCGTCACACAATGCACCAATATCGTCACACCACCACTTCGGTTTCTTCTCATTGCACACGTCGCAAGGTTCAAAGGCCTCTGTCTTTGGCGCCCGCTGGACCCTTGGCTCAACATGTTTAGAATACACGGTCATTTTGATGCAATCGATAGAATTTTCTTCCTCCCCTAGGTCAACAGAAGGGGCACGCTCAAGAATGGCCTTGATGTCTTGAAGATCAGCCACTTTGGAATCCAGACGCATAATCTCGTAAACTGCGTTTGCTTCATTAGATGATTTAATTCGAAGGAGATCTGATCGAAAGTGTTCAACGATCGCAAGACAAAACTTGATAAGAAACTTTAGTCCCGAGGCCATGAAAAGGTCCAGAAAATCGAACAATTCCCTGAAGTGAAGTACATGGATGCATAGACCAGTGAGGATCTTCTGAAGGTATGTGTCCGGCCAGAATTTCAGATTTTGTAGATGATCCGCCACGTCTGGAAACAGTTTCTGCATAAAGTATTCCACCACCCACGCACTAGTAGCAAAACCCACGGCTTCTGCTGCCCAATGACCTGGAACGTACTCCTTGGAGACCATACGGAGAATGGATGCCGTTTCCTCCTCATCCAAAACCAAAAGACAAATTCCGGCTAGATAGCTCATCGCCTGACCATAGGAATTAAATTCATAAAACATAGCACTTAGAAATGAAACGAACTTTTTACGATGATCCGGATCAAAGAAAGTACGATCAGCGTCCTTAATTATTACGCGAATTGTTTCCTCATCTTCATCCTCAATCTCCACATATTCGATAGGCCTGCGGTAAAACTTTGCCTTACTCACCCATTTCTCCAGACGATTACGCAAAAGGTCTTTATTTTTTTCCAGAAATCCATCGTTGAGATTAAGAAGGGGACACCGCTCTAACACCTCTTTTTCCCAGAAGCCGGGCATGCTGAAAAAACATCCAGTAAAGTGTGTGGGTTCACAGTACTTGACCGGCTTCTTGGGCTTCTCCTGAGGCTTCGATTCTTTTTTGGATTCGTCAAACGCGGCAAAAACAGAAGATAGCTTCGTAGAACTACCCGAGGCGGGAGGCGCAGAGCCAAAACCAAAACTGAAAGAAACACCTTCAACTGGCCCTTTTGTCTGTTCTCCCTGTCTTGGTGCCGCGTTGAATGTGGAAAAGCCATTGCTTGTAGATGGACTGGTCTTTGGAGTATCGGAATCTGCGGCTTTCAACAAAATCTGTGATGAAGGGGCGGTGCTTTTTTGCGCATAGTATGCACCCCACACCTCTTTATCCTCTTTACCCACGCTAGACTTGATTTCCCTTGCTTTCTTGTAGATTTCCTTTAGCTCCGCGTTGATGGCATCTGTGTTTTTAATGAGAGTACTCTTCGCCTCAAAGTAATCCTCTGGAATTGACGTATACGACTGCGCAAAAGACGCGATTGCTGGTGCGTAGCCTTCAAATTGGTCAAAGCACTCTTTGGCCCATTGTTTTTTGAGACCTGTAATGGCGACGAAATCGTCCAAAGTCTTCCGAGTCTCAGTCGAGGAAGCCATGGTACACGCACGCACACGCAGAAGGAGAAAGAGAGAGAGAGAGAGAGGCAAAAACCCTTTGAAAGCTTAAATACGTATAATAAAGAAAAAAAAATAATAATAATTGGATGAGATGGTATAAAGCCAAATAAAACGAAGAACAAATAAAAATAATAATAAAAACTTTTTTTTTTTTTAAATAAGACATTTAAATGAAAAGCAAACATAGACTGTTATTTCTCTCTCCCCCCCTCAACACACACACACACACACAAAAAAAAACACACTGTGTAGAGCTTGTCGAGTACTTTAACTATTTTATGAAGCGATATAATGTATAACACTGAGAAAACCTTCCCAAACACCAAAAAACTTATGCAAACACTCCACACGGGAAGATAAAGGAACAAATAATTTACTTGCAAAATTTCAAACAAGGGAAACTGCTTTCATCGTCGGCATTCACTCCTAGGTGCACCAGAAGGGGACGTTTGCACACAAAGCTTTTGCAACTTGTGCAGCAGTAGTTCATCCGACAACCCCAAATGCCCATGCAAATGAGCGGTAAATATGAGAGAGCAAACGAAAAATCAATACCTTCTTCTCCCTGTCCAATACTAAAAGACACAATCCAAACAGTTAGGTCACTGTGCACCCCCCGAGTCCTCCGTGCATAGGTTCTGGAAACGCAATAACATTGACGCGGCGCTCTGGTTAGAGAAAGAATCGATTGGCATCTTCCGCAGTCGAATGCAGTTCGATGTATCGCGTGTCATCCACATGGACATAGAGCACTGCCACTCGACAACACAGTGCTGTGTTTACCGATGTCTCCAGGAACAATATACATATATATATATATATATATATATATATATATGTATATACTCGCTTGTTCTTTTATTGGATTTCCGACATAATTTTAAAGGGGATAATTTAATTTGATATCCTCCTTCCAGAAAGAGGGCACATAAAGAAACGTACCCATAAAATGTGATGGTTTACAACATCGCATTTCTTCACATTGTGTAACGAAAGCAGCAACAACAAAACTCATCGATAGTATTGGTTCTACATAGAAATCTATATGGCACATTGCGCACATCTATGCACACCTCTCTGTTGTGCACGTATTTCCTCCTTTGTTGAACTGCACAGTGTGCCATTGATTAAATAAAGAGCATGAGAAACAATAAGTGTGACTGAACAAACATTGCTAAATCCGTTGCATAAAAAGCGAACTGCTTACTACAATGCTTCGCATATTTTTACATTGAGTGCATCCAATGATATGAATTCATTCAGTGACTCACTCTCCGCACCTGCAGTAAACATATCTTCCCTCCTTTCCTTCCCCTACTTGTAAGCGCATCCTAATGTGAATGTGAAAAAGAAGAAAAGAAAAGAAAAGAAAAAAAAAAAGTAAATGAAAACTGATAAACAAAAGCCCCCAATTTTCTTTGATTTTTTTAAAGTAAAAAATAAAATAAAATCAAAAGCAAAACAAAACTGATTGCTAGATAACAAACGCAGTGAAAATAAACTTGTTTACATAAAAGCCAAAAGACTATTCCAAACCAAACATAAACCGTAGATATTGTGGAAATCTATTACATGATCAAATTGAACAACAACGACAACAACAACAACAACAAAGTGCTACTCATACACTTAGAGATTCACAAATCGCCGGATTTCCTTCAGAGGAAGACGCCTAGATGTCCAATTGGGCAAACCAGGTAGATAGTAAAGTTTATAAATCAATGCATCCATCTCCTCCTCGGTAAAGTTAAGGTTTAGTTTTTCAATAGTCCCTTTGAAATCCTCTATACCAAGGTGACCATCATACGTAGAGTTGGAAGTAGTTCCGCACGCCCTCAAGAGCATAACACGGCGGGCCTCACATACCGAAATTAAACGCTTCAGCGCCGCATCGCCGTCTTTTGCCGCCGTGCGACTCGCCTGAATGTAGCGCAATGAGCGCACAGGCCCATGCGCAACACCGCCGCATCCTTCATTCTTTGGTTTAAAATCAGAGAGAAGCTGTTGTCCCAAAACGTTTTCCACGAATTCAGGAAGAGAGACAACTTGATCCTTATCTTTATCAATAGCTAACATGACAGATTCTAGTTCCTTCTCGTCTAGCCGTATACCACACTCAATAAAGAGTTGTTTCACATCGGCACACGAGAGGCCCTCAGAAGTTCGTGATGACTTGAAGTGCTGGAAGGCATCCGATAACCTTGAAAAGCGCTGAAGAATCCACTGCTGTGCCTGACATATAAGATCTTGTGTGTGGAAGTAACTCTCGTCGATCAAGGGCATACCCATTTTGATATACTTCTTTGTCCTCTCGTCCATCTCAACCAATTCGTACTCCACCCCCGCCAGTGTGACTGTGGCACCCACAAAGAGTTTATTGGGATCGTTGATATTAGGGACCACGGAGCGGGCGAAGGTTCGCCCACCCATGTGACCGCTATTAGGCACAACACACTCAAAGACAGACACAGTGTCGTCAGCGAGGTGGTAGCTCACGATAAACTTTCGACCCTCATCCAGTGGTTTCGGGTTAGAGTGACGTGCGGCAAAGCGAAAAACATCATTGGGAAAGCGTATGAGTTTGAGTCTATCCTTCTCAGGCACGGAGTCCTCGAATACCATGGATGAAGCTCCTTGTGGTCCCTGTGGCGGCAGACCGGTTTGCTTCTTTGTCCTTTTCTGCGCTGCGGGGTGGTCTCCTTCTGTCGGCGGCTTTGGGAACACTGGCTGGTCCACACCCTTCTCCTTGTAGTAGGAACGAGTATACGGGTCACAGTCATAGATGTAAAAGGTCCTTGAAAATAATTGTATGGTCTCACCAGTTCGCAAGTCATTATCAGTCACGTACTGAATGGGAGGACCCAACGGGATATTAAGTGTCTCTGTCTCACGCAGCGCTCCAGACACGTTCCGAGGAACCACTGTACGCCTAATAAAGTTTGTATTTGGATCTCGACCATCGTTCTGTGTATGCTCCAACGCAACCGAAAGAGTTTTATCAGCGATGTAATATTGGATCCTAAACAACTTATTTTCCCACACTGCGTAGAACCGCAGCACCTCTCGATCATGAACAAAATAATCACGTGCCTTTGTGCGCTCATCCGGCGTGAGAAGACTCGCATGCGTTCCTGCTGTGACAGCAGCAGCCTGCTCCATCGCACGGCGCATCGCAATATGATGTTCATCCATAGCAGAAGGTTGTTTTGTCATGGTTGCTTCGAATACATCATATGGATACTCAAGAGGATCAGACTGGGGTATACCCATCACTTCACAAAATTCTCGTGTGCCGGCATCGCAGTCCACAATAGTGTACTCAATGCTCCGAATGAGGTGGTTGGACCCGACTTTGAGAGTAAATACATTGACGCCAGGAATTTTACAACGCGAGACAGTCGGCCCAGGACTAAGGCCGCTGTTTACAACCGCAGGTGTCTCCACTATACTGAGAGTGCCATCTGTGAGGTAGAAATGAATCTTCACCTTACGCACACGTTCTCTCTCCAAGTGGCTTTCATCTACACGCTCCATGTAGTACGCAAAAAAGCGCAAAACCTTATCGTCCATAGATTTCCAGTCGGGAAATCTTTCAAGAATTTCCGCGCGGGTCAGGCCACCGCACTCTCCCTCGCACTGGTTCTCCTTTCCTCTCCTCTGTGTCAGCACGCTGGGATCAAGCACTGTGCGTTGTCCATCTCGAATAAAGCAAAGTTGATGGCGCCGGTTGGTCGGAGGCGCATGAAGCTCCGCAAAATTGAAACCAGGGAGCTTTGGCAAAGCGTTATACACAGTTCGTTCAGTCATGGAAGAGACCAAACCTTAAATAATAATAATAATAATAATAAATAAAGAACTTTGCAATTAAACCCCCTCAGACAAAAGAATAAAGTAAAAAAAAAAAAAAACTACAATTGATTTCTTAATCTCTTTTAAAACGCAGAAGTAGACCATTAAGAACAAACTAAATTTATTTCTCCTCTCTTCAGGCAAGGTGTGTCGGAAAAAATAGAAATGAATGAATGACACAAATAAAAAAAAATATTTTTTTTTAAAGAAAAACTTTTACCCGTACCGTTACCAAGATTTCTTCCGTAATGCTGTATGAATTTCTCCTTCACTTATATTTCCTAGAATTATTATTATTGTTATATATCACAAATTAGCATGCCACGCAAAATTGTGACAACTTTCGTAAGCGATAAAAGGCCCCCAAATAGACTTTAACACCAAAGCCAGAACAGGGTCTATGTATGCATAAAATAAAAGTACAATAGTTATTAAAAACAGAAATACTCTCGAAATGACATGAAGTATTCATTAAAAAAAAAAAAAAAACTCTGCTCGGAAAATGACACATCCATGTAACTTCTGTTTTCATTTGAATGTTCTTCTTTCTCCTCGCGCAAAGGTGAATTCTCGCAAATAAATATTCATCTTAGAAGGATATATATATATATATATATATATATAAGAAACAGGCTCTCAACCTGAATCGAAGACCAGAGTACATCCATTAAAAAGAGATGATGCGCACAACAAACAATCGCACTCAATAACTCTGGGGCCTTATACACAGCAGTAGTATGTATATATTTCATCAACATGAAGCATTTCACCAAAAAATTGGTACAGAGTCAGAGCCAAAGGCAGATATCTTTTTCATTCCATCCACTCCATCAAGAAAATCTCACGACTGCATGTCCTAGTGCGTCACCCCACATGTGTGCAAAATAAGTGATGCACTCCAGCACTTGATAAGCAAAGGCACTTATCGCACTCTAAGGAATCCCCGACGGGGACCCTCTAAGCATTTCATCCCGAGAAACACACTAAGTTAGCTTCACTATAGTGCTGACCTTTGCATCCCCTACCAACCAAACAACCAGCGTAATATACAATGCTTGTGCACTTTCCTATTAAAAGACGTCAAATCTATCGAAAATTCCTTTACACTTTCTGCAGCTCAAGATTGGCCAACACTTCGTTCACCGCGAGCGGGATTCCGCAAAGACACACATTTTCTTTTGTACGACACCACAGGGCCCCACGCAAAGGGCGCCCTCTCCTCACTGTGCGGCGGTAAGCACAACGAAATCTGTCACTATTGCTTGACCAACCAGGTGGAAAGAATTGATGTCTTCTTGAATCCTGGATATTTATTTCTCTAGTAGGGAACGGTGGAGAGAGGCTGACACCACCGGTTTCAGGAACAAATTCTTTACCAAGACAGCACCCACACTCGAAATCTAGCCTTGCATGATTTGTAGCGTTTGCCCTTTATGCCTTGCATAGTGATGCTAGTAAACCGATATAAAAGCAAATCTACGATATCTAAAGGGTTATCCATCCAGAAATTTTTTTGAAGTGATATCGTTTTCTTTGAAACACATAAAACAAGTTACAAAGAAAACTCACAATGCTAGGAGTAGCACGATCAAAGCAACTACATTATCATCCAGGTTGACATTTAGAAAGACCCGACTCTCTTCATTAAACTTAACAAAAACGTCCCGGATAAGGAAAGGTTCCAATGCTAATTCGTTCAAAAATCCACACTCCATCGGTCATTGGGGGACGGTCTCCAGCTGAGCAAATAAACGGAATCCTACCATCGGTGTCTTGTTTGACCTCAAAAGATAAAATCACTCGAGTAGTTTCTGCAAATCTTACTTTTGAAAGGTTGGAGGGCACCAGCAAACCATTCATACCTAACTACAGACCTTGACAGCGCCATGATGCTATCCGCGTCGAAGTCTCTTTGCCCTCTTATACAATTCTTTGCGAAAACAGGCGGAAAAGAAGCACAACAAATCAAAACCATCGGAAAACAAATATTCAAAAATTGTCCAAAAATACATATTGAATATCCACTTATCCGCTAAGCCTGATCTAACATTAACCATATCTTAGAAAATAAAATAATGAGCACCAAAAAAGCAAATTACGTATTTCACCGAAAAAAATTTCAAGGTGTACCCGAGTCAAAAAAAACAAAACAAAAAAAAAACACCAACAACAACAAAAAACACGTCTTTGATGAGTGATGACAGTCAAAATATCTCGAAAGAAAAATCGAAGAATCCATCAATAAAAAACTACGATGTGGAAGCTTTAAGGGGTCTTTTTACCCAAAAGAAGCACCCCCTCACAGGGGGGGTGCCGGTGGGAAGGTCTAATATGCAACTCTGTTAGTAAGACCCCCTAACAGAAAACCGTGCGCTTCCTCTGTTATATTTTCAGGACTAAATAAAAGAGAGGAAAGATCATAAAATATTTTTTTTTTTTTTTTGGGGGGGGGGGGAATGGGAAAAAAAACGAAAAAAAAAACGTATCCTTATTTCAGCAGGCATTCCCTTCATAAGCTCTCAAAAAAACAAAAAACACACACACACACAAAAAAAAAAAACGTATAATCACACGGATTAGTTGTTCAATTTGTCATGGAAATTAAAAGAGCCCACGGCCTTGCACCAGAATGACCTCCTTCACGAAGACAAACAAAAAAAAAATGAAGAAGAAAAATAAAACACGGGAAAGGTAAAAAAAAATTATTCAATACAAGAAACACTAAGCTCTTTCCTTATCCTAAAAAAAAAAATAATCGAAGTAACACTATCAATTATAGACAATGATACACCATCGACATCCGAAAGCTAATTCTTAAAACGTTTTTGATTATTATTTTGCAACTCTTAGTCTATCATTTCTTTTACATAAAACGAATACAAAGAAAACTTCAACAACGTCATACTACATAAGTAAAAGTAGTGTTACAAATATATATTTCCCTTTCTTATTCAGATCGCCCCAATACAACAAAACCAAAGAAAAACATCTTCAGCCTCACGGCTGATGTAAAACATTGCGAAAACACTCAATATTCATCGGCAACAATAACAAACAAACCTCAAAATATATATTAAACACCCCAACACACGCAATAAGCAAAACACAAAGCAAGACTACCCACTACCAAACATGAGAACACAAATTAACCAAGACTGTTTTATCCTGCTCGAATTGGAGCAACCCAATCATTTGGAAGAGTAATTATGCATGTTTCTTATGCGCACGAGGACACACCAAAAAGCATAAATACCAAAAGTCCAACCCAAACAATATTCCTTACATTTTGACAAGAACGTGTTGACGAAGTCAATTCCTCAACACAAAATAGCATCGTTCACCGTATCTCCCTATTTAGTTTTGTATAACAACCAAGTGAACTATGCAAGAACGCTTTACTCTTCTTGATACCCTCAGATATAACGAGGAACGACCGCACGAGAGGGCACCAAAGAGCCGAGACATCTAAAGATGTTCTAACATCTTGAGCGACCTGAAAAGTAGAGGGCAATTACAACAACACAACTAAAAACAAAGTACAAGACACCCAAGGATATCCAAATAATCCAATCGAGGGACTCTTCGTCGTCGAACCCCATCCGCGCCAATACCTGCTGTCCATTCTTCGCCTGCATATTACAGTATATAGGACCATAGACGTTGCTGTCGCAGTGGATATGATGTACGTTTTCGAATTCGTTTTGCACCAGAAGAATATACGCGTACCGTATAAAAGATATCTTTTCCAACCAGTACCAATACGGTCGCAA
>JASANW010001308.1:0-53571 GCA_030849725.1 Trypanosoma boissoni
CTACCTATACCTAAAGAAGAAAAACCTCAATTTAACGCCCTGAGAAAGGCGGTGGTTTAGAGGCTACCACATCCTCTGCAAAATTTAGTGTATTGTAGGTTTTTATCTTCCCCAGTACAAAACCCATGTACTGAACCCTGTTACCACGATAAGGTATCCTACATAAACAGGGTCTTTCAAGTATTCATTTGTGCTTCTATGTCGGAACGTTCTTTTGTCCTGTAAAAGGGTTCTTTGCGGGCGGCGCATGGGACTGCTGTAGCAGATGCCTTACGTATAGCTTCTGCGAATTTCTTTCCCAGTTGATGTATTTTTTTGTGGTCTTGTATTTCAGCTAGTAAGCGATTTGAGGTTTTTGCGGAGGAGGGGCCAGTCTGCTTTACCCCATGCATACAGTGGTGTCCGGGCGAGTTTTTGCTAGTATTATATCGTCATCTCCTAAGGCGACATCGAATATAATAGTGAAATGGTCACTGTGTGGCGAGTAATATGAAGTCCAGCTGAGGATTTCACACCTATGATGTAATGTCACTTCCGGCGCCGAGGGGCCGTGTCGGTTGCCAAATCGTGTGGGTTCTCCATTGTTAGCAATGTTGTATTCATTATCGAGGCACCATTGCACTAAGCGTACGCCTCGTGGGTCTTCCGGGATCGCGTGATCCCAAGCCAGCGCGTGTGCGTTGGCGTCTGCACCAATGATATGTGGTCCGCTCTCAAAAGTTCTTAGTGCGTCTAGTTCTCCCGGAGTGAAGCATCGGCCTGGAGTACAATACGCTGAGGTAACGGTCAACACCGTTCTATTAGGAATATGGATAGTAGCGTGCACATGCTCGATGTGAGCTACTGTAGCCCGTCCTAACTCAAATGGCAAATCCTCGCGGATAAGGATCGAGACACCCCCTCCCCGAGGGGAGCAGGCAACGCCATGATGTTGGTATACAGAAATTGAGAAAGTCCTCACCTCTCTATCAGACATTTTAGTCTCGCATAAAAGGCAAAAGGTCACGTTCTCCTCCTGAAGGAGTTAACGTAAGGCCAAGCGCTTGGCCTGGGTAAATACGGCCGAGTGCTGTATTTTGTAATTTCTCTAATTTACTAAGTATTACAATATTACTAAGTATTAATTGTAAAACAAGTCTCGCTTTGTACCTTTTTGCCGCTCCTCTTTTATTGGGATCTTCATGCAAATATATAATAGTTGTGCATTTCCTTACCTCCTAAAGATCTGCTACTTTTTGGGTTGTCTTAACAATTCCTTTAGAGATATTTAGGCAGTGCAATTCCATTCAAAAATGTATTTTTTAAAAAATGGTATTTAAAAACTTACACACAATATCCTATGAACGCACTTTTCACATCTTTCACGTAATACGAATATTACATTCTTTTCCAGGAACTGGAAAACGTCGCAATGTACTTATCAGACCTATCACTAAATATAAAAATAAGGTGATGCACATACTTTTGAAAGAATACGAGAAGTAATTTTTTAAATATTTTTTATGATGTTGCGTCTTAAACGCGTTTTTATTCATTTTCACTATCCACATATAGATTTCGTCTAACCTACCTTTACATATATTACAGAAGATACAATCCAAGAATCCGGGAAAAAGAAAAAGAAAAACGCCTCTGGATTATTTCAAACCACACCCGCACCACAAAATTCATTTATATGGCAAGTGTAACCAAAAATATATAAAAAGGTAAAGTAAGGAATCTATCAATCAAAACTTACGATGTAGCCGTTTTAAAAAGGCCTTATTAACCTGAACCACCCCTGCGACGAGGTAACAAGGGGTGGTTGGTGATAAGTAAAAATAAAAGAAAAATCTTTATTTAAAAGGCCGCTTATAGAGAAAACTACGTCTTCTCTTGTTTATAGGCTAGGGATAGGTAAGGGATATTAAGAATTAATGGAAAAAAAGATGGTGTCACCCTAAGTAAGGAGTAGATAGCCCTATCCAAGTTGATATTCTCTTCCCAAGCCCTAGTCATTAAATAAAATACAGTTTTAAGGAACTGTATATTACTGTAATTTTGATTTTGATACGGACGATTTTAAGACAAAACCCTTTGCACGTTTTTCAATTTTCATTAAAAACACTGAAAAGGTGCATTTAAGTAAACTACATAATCGCTATTTCATTACTCCGTATCCCATATGGAGATTCTGTTAAGTTTTCCCCTTTATTGCTTTACAAAATACCATAATTGTAAGAGTAAAACTTTAGAACGCTTCTTTGCATTGTATTAGCACCCTCCACAAAGTTTATTATTCAATACAGTACATTTTTTTTAAACAATTTTTTAAAAAACTAGAAAAATAATGGATTCATAAGTACATATTGACATGCTTATATTTGGAAATATGTTATTCGAAGTATCGCTGAACTTTCACTCACTTTAATGAAAAATGCAAAAGAAGTGATATTTTTAGAAGCTCACCACCAAAAAAAGGTACTTTGTGTTCCTTATTGAAGCTTCTCACTAAACACTTTCAATACATAACTCATTACTTATGTAAGCCATAGTCATATTCTCGATGTTTTTCTCGTCTGGAGAAGAATTCAAAAATACTAAATTGTTTGTTCCTTCTCCCGTCACTACTTCAAGTATTAATAATCTTATATTTCTAGCACAGAAACATATTTTTAAATATAGCATTGACAGGATAAGATGAAAAGGAAACACAAAAAAAATAGTAGGCAACTGCAGATTAAACTCATTCGTATAAAAAATGAATAAACTGCTCTGCTCAATATAATCTGAAAAAGTGTAAATAACCTATGAAGTAAAAGATTTCATGGGTCCTGTATCACATCTCACGCTTAGATTCCTCTTTGTAAGTCTTTGGTTTGTGGAGAAGACACCTATAGTAACACAGGTGTTTTGTGGTTGTACCTAAATCTATTTATTCATACATCACCATCATAGTACATCAGACATGTATACGAGTAGCTATTGCCTCATATCTTCCCTTCTATGGAAGTCAATATGTATAGTCCTCCATTTTACTTCATTACCTTTGTGTTACTATCAGTGTACATATGCAACTATATGTTTATATAAAAATAAAAATAAATGATATTTTTTTAAAAAAACTTATTGTGTTCATAGTGCACTGGAGATAAGTGTAACAGCTTTTTCAAAGTATATAGTAGTGTTTTTTTTGTTTGTTTTTTTTTGCGTCCCCGAAGGAACAGCTCAATACCTTTCGCCTAGTTGTATTCGTCCTAGGTAGCCTGACTCTGTTGCAAGTAGTACTGTAGAGGCTGTTTTTACTATTACTAGCAGTATGACATAGGATCGGAGGCCATGTATCGGTCAAGATACAAGCGAGTCACTAACTGACCATTAGTCGAGGACACGATAGACCAGGAGTGCTCCCTCCGATCCATAACTGGGCGTTAGAATACAAATACATAGTAGGTAGTAATAGGTACTAGTCTTAGATCCAGGTTTTGGAAGCCTGCACACCACGACAAGGTGCTAGTACAACATGCAGGAATACAGTAGTGTAATATACTTCTGAATTATCAAAAAAATTACGTACTTAAGCTTTGAACAAATAACCTGTCACCAATTATTTATTTTGATGTACTTTAAATGTTTAAGAAATTAAACTATCAATTGCACCATCTTACCTACGATTACTACTGTTTTAATGAAAATAACCCATTCTGGTCCTTATAATGTTTCCTTGTACTTTATATGTGATACACAGAAAATTGCTTAACATTTTTTTTTTCGCAAAAGCTTTTTTTGACTATTCTGACGACGATTTGGTGCACTAGGATTGTAAATATTATGACTTGTTATAAATTTTACCATTTATGTTTTGTGAAACCGCTGGTCAATATTAATACTACTTAATAGTAATAAGCTATTACAGGTAAGAACTGGGTTAAAACTTCTTCCGACATTTATGTGAACAGTTGCTGTTATTGGATCAATACCAAAGTCATTCTCACAAGCTAGTAAGGGATTCTTTTAGTTTATCTGAAGGGACATCATATATATTTTTTAAGTTTCTGTATACGCACTTAGATTTTTTTAATATTCTGGGTGTAGATATTTTAGACATTACGATTTTTCTATTTGAGATTAACTTATGTGGATCAATAATAAACCGTACTCTTATTTATCGAAACTTCACAAGCGGCAGGTAATTCACATTTTTGGTTATTTGAAATTGTGTGCCATCTAGACTTTTTTAACTATACCGAATCACTATTACCCATGTAGTTATTATTTTGCACATTATCGCTTTCCATATCATAGCAATGAAAAGCATTGCAGAATTACTTTTGCTGGGATGCTGCACCTTCAGAATCTTTGCATAATGCACCAATATCGTCTTTACCTTAACTTCTATCACAGTGTTTGATACACTTAAACACAAATTTATTAGCTCCACCACCATATATATATATATATATATATATATATATGTATAATTGCACTGGAGCTATGTTGCTTTTTTTAAATTCCTCATCAAAAAGGATATAATTTTTTTTCTTTTTGAATCTTTTAATCTGCACCGCAGTTTGTGAATATTTGAGAACTCAGTAACTTATAGGCAAAAGACAAGAAAGATCTCATTTTCAATTGTCTTTCATTAAAAAAAAAAAAGCAGATGGATATTAATGTCGCGAGCCCTTTAATTATTGATATTATGTACACACAGTGAGACAGGCTTGGCATAGCACTTCAATTTATCAAATGAGAGAGACAAAAAATGGATCATTTTGTAAGTGAATATGCAACTATCGATTTAGTATATATTTACCCTTACCTATATATTAGAACATAACATCTGAGAGGGCAGAAGAGGAAAACATATAAGGATTTGGATTAGTCTATAGATGCACCCGGACCAAAAAGTAGGTCTATGACCAGTGTAATTATCAATATCTGTAAAGGCAAAATGAGGATTCTATCAATCAAAACTTACTAAGTGGCTGTTTCTTAGGGTCTTCCTACCCTGAAGCACCCCCTGCTCCCCTTCGCAAATCTTACCCTGTTCGCCCCAGTCATCGGTTTTAGACGCCCTTTCTCGTGAAATACCGTCCGGCGGATTTTCCGCAGATTTGACGTACCTGAACGTTACATGAAACTTGGCGTTATCGATACTCCGCAATATATCCTGTAGCTCCCTAGCAAAGGCAGAGGATTTTGTAGAACATTTCTTAGCCGCGCCTTTGAGGGAAGTATTACCCACACAAATATTCACGGTGGGCGGTAGTCTCTCTCTCTGAAGGTGTGAAGCGCTAAGCGGACCGCCCGTGTCTCATTCTGCACAGTAAGCGTAGGGGCCTATCCCATCTACCCCATGTTATTTGCAGTCCCCGTGTATTTTGAATGAAGACGACGCGCCATCCTTTTAAAGACGCACCCGCGACGACGTCAGCATATTGCATTCTCGTGCTTCTCTACTATGCCCCGCGGGTCTTGAAAAAATGCGTGTCATTAGCGCCTCCGCAGCTGTCAAAACTGAAGGAGGGAGAATTGCCATCTGGTTCAGGGATACCAAGGCTCTGTTTAAGGCTGACAGCCTTCTTGTTAACATCTTGAAATAGAATAGTATTCCACCAACCGCATATTCAAAACTGCAGCTGTGCATGGCATTTGTGATGTAATACGCTTTATTTTTCTGATTGCTATCGTGTGCCAATTCAGGATTTGTCGAAGGGTTCTTTTTGTTTTTGTTCTTAGCGGCACCGTTTGAGCTGAATGATCAAAGTCCACACCTAAGAACGTGTATCAGGTGGTACGACTTACGGGTTCTCCAATGGTGGTCTTACAAGCTTTTGCGTGCTTTATTATGGCATCATAAAATGAGCGAACTTCCATAACTTCGCCTGAGATTCGAATATTGTCGACCCTGACATCAACGCGAATAGCCTTCGGTGCTTCCAACCCTTGTACAACCACCTCCTATGACCATGCAACTACCCCTGTAACCATCTGCAGAATGTGTGGACTTGCCTTATAACCAATTGGCAATATAGCAAGCTCCAGTATCGTGCCATTTGTCATTCTGCAACGTAAAAGTGGCCTATCTCCATTTTTGGTAAAGCGATTTGGAAAAACTAAGCTTTTAGATCAACTCAAGCCCGCATTCCTTGCGCACGGCTGGCAGGTACGCTGGTAAATGCATCAGAGATAACCGTGCCTCATAAGGGGTATCGTCGTTCTTGTGCTGGGGGCACGCTATCCACCTGCGACGCTTTCCCGTCTAATATTCCTCAACAACGGAGAAGGAATAACCCAACCCAGTGTGGGCGTATTCGACGTTTCAGTGATACTACCAGCTGACCTTAACGGCGCCGATTCCGTTATGGGAATTCTCCGGGAGCTCTTGCGACTCGTCTTTGAAGGGTCCCGGGTAAGTAATTTCCATAATTCCTGGAATCATTTTTTTATTCCGTCTTTTAAGCGGATCATCACCACTTCCAGCTCTGGCGCCTCAACATTTATTTGCTGGAGAGGAATAATAGCCTCTTCTTCAGGCGAGGCTAAACGCGAATTCGACACCCGACGCGTTATTGCAGTTTGCCCACCAGTCGGTCATGCCACTGCCTCCTTAAGGGGTAACCACGGTTATTCTCTATCAAACGCCCATGACTTACATTAGTGCCAACAGTGACGACAATTTCGTCAACTTGACTGTATACTTCCCCAGGTATCGCACTGTGTTATGGAGTAGAACGAACAGATCTATATGTTTTGATAACTGAGGGATAACGTGAGGATATAAAGGGTTCTTTTCCACAATCTGTGCCACATACCGTAAGGCACCCCTCTTGGTTGAGTGTGCAGATGTTTTCAGGGGCACCAAAATTTGCTCTACTTGGGCCGTTAGCAAGTTGGTTATCTTTTGTTTTGGCGCTAAAGCGCGCTTCAATTGAATCAGATTGAATGCATCTTTTCCGTGAATCCGTACATAACGCGCCACACGATGCAGATCAATCTTGGGCGTCTTTGGTGTCATCGACCAACTTATGATGACACTCCCATCCTCCGATACCAATAAGTTTTGCTCTGTAAAGGTTGCAATCTCGGCCCACCGACTTGCTGTGATCCATTCCAACACGAATACTATTCTCTCCTTCCAATCCTCTCATGACTGAATTATTTTGTCCATCTCTATTTTTCACGGGGGTCTCGCCTGCTTGGTCTCTGAGCGTACGGCTATTTTCTGGAGGCCCATGATCATCAACTCGAAGGGGGATCGATCCATGTGCAGTATGGCTCGCAGCATCTTGGCATACTGCAGCTGCGTGGATGGCGCCTAGTCCTTCGCCATCAGAAAAGTCGTTGCGCTCTCCTCCGTTGAAGGCTTGTCGTGTAGCCGGAAAAAATCTATAAACTGTCCTGCGAGGGACATCCGCTGCTCCCATGTGCTGGGAGACCACATCTCCCGAGCTATTTCGTTGGCTCGCTTCATATAACTTGCCCAAATCGGGGATGACGGCGATTCTTCATACCACAGTCGAGCGTCGTTGGTGGACATTGCCCACCCGGCCGTTTGTCGTTTTCTTTTTGCCATAGTTAGTAGAGGGTTAGAGTTATTGCGCGTCTTTAATACTACCCGCGCAGGTTGAGTATTCATTTTTAGAGGGGTCTCCCGCATATGCAGTCATGGGCGCTTGGTGACCCCTTGTCCCTTTATTAAATAATGAGAAGGTTCGGTGTTCTTAGGTCCACCCCGTGTTTTCTTTGCATGTGGTTGTACGTTGCATGTGTTTGCCCACTGGGCAAAATTGATACATAACTGGCACCGCACCCGTCGCGGAGCTCTTTCCTTGACCTCATAAGGTAGGAAAGCATTAACTAATTTATTGGCATCGTGAAAGACTGTGTGTAGTCGTGATCAGACAGCCGATACTGGTATCCGTGGGTTATTGGATGCCCTCAATGTTATCTTATAATGGTATAACAAGTTCTGTCCTAAAGTAACAATGGACACCATCGTATTCTCAAATTCTTACACAGTTTTTATGTACTCATATAGTTGTTGAAAACGTTATTCGACAGTGAGATTATTGTGTCACCTATAATGAAATCCTTCCAAAATGTTTGACATTAATCGTGCCATATCTCCGTTCAAAAGGCGGAGTACCCACGTGGTGACGTCAAAGACGCGAAATTCGTAGGGCGTAGGCCCCATAATATTATCATAAATTGGATTGATCAACTCATTTCTCCCGGTATAAGTAAGAGGAATATAATGAGCACCATGGCTTTCTTGTGTGCTTACCGGCTCATAGGTTAAATTACCCCGTCTAAAAACAGACCTCGGAACAGGTATGGTCGTTGCATTCGAAACCGAGTTCAAGTTTCCCTCATGTTCTATGTACCAATTTTTAGCAGTTAAATCAGATTGTTTGTTTGGTGTCGTGGCCAGCTTCCTTTCCGCCTATCCTACAGACGCTTCGCGCTGAGCTAAAAGGTTCCGACTTTATTCCAATTCGGCCTTGGTGATATTATATTCATGTTGTAATTAAGTTCGTGTCGTTGTTACTTGTTCCTGTTGCGCAGATAACGAGGACTCTCTGTTAGACAGATGCGTCTCGCGAGCGTAGATATCCGCTGATGCCAACGAGTATTCGTTTTGCAAGCATTGTCGATCATTAGCGGTTTGAGCTTCTATGGGTCCTACTTCCAATACAAAATTCAATAGAGGGTGAAGCACACAAGTTTCAAAATTGGGTATATTGGGAGACTTTCAAATTAGCGACGTACCCTTTTAGTGATGAATCAACCCACGCCCTAGCCACATTCCCTTGGGTGATCACCAAACCATGTTCATTAAAAATGGATCTTGCTTGTTCATCCAGAGGTTCTTTGTTCCAAAGTACGTAAGCTGTACTGGCATGGGCCCATGCGAGAGAAGTGGTCCAATGGCCTTCCCTTGCACACTTATATATGGAACCAAGGTCATCCTGCAATGTGTAAACTTAAAAAATAAATGAAAAAAAATCTGTATTTGAAATACCTTCCTCGTTAAAAAGGAAACCATAATCTATTTTTGGCTATAGATTCGAGATAAGCTAAAGAAGAATAAGGTTCATAGGAACAAAGATGGGGTCACCCTAAGGAAGAGGGTATATAGCCTTATCTCAGTTGAAATTGTCTTCAGAAGTTCCTATTAAATTTTCCATTTGCGTATTAATGAATTTCTTCACTTAAGCTTACCTCTGAAGAAGAAGGATAATGTTTTTTTGTCAAAGGTTTTAAAACGAATAATACTCAAAAAATATACAGGAATACTCTTCCACTGGGTATCGTGTATATTCATTTTTAGTATATTAATGTGGAAAGTAGCAAATAATACATGAATTCAAAGTTATTCATGTTGAGGTGCGTATAGGATATTAAAAATCTTTTAAGCAAAAACAACTTTTTATAGATAAAAGAAAATTAAGGAATACAACAGAATATAGACTATACAATACATCGTCTTTATACACTTTTAAAAAAAATAGACGATCCGCAACATTTTTCTCGTTGCGTAACAAGGAGAAATACACCTGCTGTTACGCAAAGTGTCGAAAAAAGTTGCGTATCAATCACTTAGGAGAATACAAAGTTGATATTTAGTCTCTAACTTCCTTAATATTTGAAATCTTGATTTGTTAAGTGCCTAACTAAAAAGCGCGCTTTACAATATGCACTCTGCACTCCAATTTGCTACCATACCAATGAGATAAAATAGCGAAAAAAATGTTAAAAGGTTTTTCATTAGATTACTCTATAAATGTGCGTAAAAAAAAATAAATGGTAAAGCGTTGGTGTAAACAAAGCTACATATCTAGAAAGGTGCCTCTTTCTTTCTTTCTTTCAAATCACTCTGTGGTGAAGTGAACAAAATCAAATTAACCAAGACACTGCTGAGAATAAGGGTGCTTGAAATAATCAAAAATTCGTCAAACAATTGAAAGCATTATTGAAGTTGGCTGGTAGCGCCTAAAACTGTGATGTAGTGTAACTATTCATATAATACAAAATATTGCTTCTTTTAGTATTATGTGGCATATCAATGACTTTTTACCGCGTTTTTTTTTTCAACTGTGAAATTGTTACATTTAGCCTGTGACTCTGCTGTGTAAAATTTATAATCTAATGAAGAGAAAAACGTCTCTATTGTGTATTTCTGTAAAGATTAGGCTACAGTATTTACGCCTTTCGCAGCTTTAAAACGCAACTTTCTAGGTCAATTGTAATGCTTATTATTTTTCTGTTTGTTTTATTTGAAGCTTTTTGTAGAGAATAATAATGTGGTATTTGGTTAGATTCTTCAAAATAAGCTTTATACAGCTATTTTATTTTCTTCATATATTGAAAACTAAAATTTGAAGAATAAACAAAATCTTATTTGAGACACTAGTAACAGAAAACTACATCGTATTGCATAGTTATGACTTTATATCTAAGTAAATATACATTAATTATAAGTTATAAACAAAAGTAAGTATTTTTTCCTTTAATAATTCTCATTTTATGTTTATGCACATAAATCTTTTTTTCATTAAAGATTTTCATAAAACAAGTGTATATAGTCACACCTATATGCTTTCTTTAAAATTAAGATTATTGCACAAAATTCTTTTAGAATCTGTAATGGAACAAATGCTAAAAAATGTTTTTTTCTTGTGTTTTTTAGAATCGGTTTATAATGGCGGGCACCCATGAAGTCTAAAATGGCATAAATTGCGGCAAACATTTTTTGCTGCATGACGAGCAATGTAGAAGTGCAGAATTCCTACTGACTGACTTAGCTGATATACGCGATGAATTTTTTGACGACGGTGTATATGCGTTAAAAGCGGTGATCTCTTTTTGAAACCCTTTCCCCATGTGCTGCACTTCTCGTTTCTTTGTGTTGTATCTTTACCTGCGCTACTGCTCTCGCGTGGTCTCTTTTCTCGCCGTTGCAATTCGGGTACTGAGCCTGAGGTCCTTGTAATTGAGTCGTTCGGTGTCGAAACATTTTGTAGGCCTTTGGTCAAGATGTATTCTTGAAACTCAATCTTCATTTGTCACAGTGTGGGTTACTGATCGGTTTTTACTGAGATTGTTCTTCTTCTCTAGAGTCCAATGTTTCTCTGTCTTTCCATTGCATGTAGCTGATGAGGTCCTCGTTAAAGATGACAGGAAATCGGCAGAATGCGCACTTGAAGCGAAAAGTCTCAGTCGTTTCTACATTCTTCTCTGTGTGAACACTACTCTGATCTTTTTCCCTCTTAGCCAAAGCTATTTCCGAAGATGGTATAGAGTGCTGCCACCGTTTGCAGGTTTTTGAGCCTAGTGTTGTCTTTGCCTTAAAGCCGCATTAGTTGCACCTATGTGAAAGCGAGACTTCCATCTCCGGATACGCTTCTGATGCGGTCGCATGGTTACATCGCTGATGCATTACCAATGCTTTCTCAAAAGGAATAGGTAAATTTACATGCGTACGTGCGAATACATTTATTTTTGTCTTTTTCATCTCTATCTCCTTACCTCGGGTGGGCTTCAGAACCTTTTCGGTGGCCGGAATGTCGTGATATAAGTGGTATGTGCATTGAGTAAGCGATCCCCGGCAAAAGACCCGCAATGTAGTGAGCATGCCAGTTATATATATATATATATATATATATTTATTTATTTATTTATTCACAATCAATGTATGGGGTAGCGCCATCAAGAAGTATCGTTAGATGTTATGACCGTGTGAGTGACAGGAGGTCTGTAAATAAGGAGACATTGCATGGGGCTGCGTGCTGTAAGAGTAGAGCGCGGCGTAGCTGAGTCAAGCCCACGAATAGAGCAGCACAGTCTGATCTGTAACTACACGCTATTGGACTACGTCCTCTACGTACTGCGCTGAAAAGCATTTGATTCTTGTAAATCATGGCGGCGGGGGAAAGAATCGATCCCGAAAAACACGGATTCGTCTGTCACCACCTCGCGGTGTGCTTTATATGGAGGCGCGGGAGGGGGGGGGCTGTGTTCAGAGTTGTCTTCCTATTCATTTCTCTGACGCAATCCTCTTTGATTCCTTCCGGTTATTGGCCAGCATGTAAACAGTACTTATGAGAAAGAAAATTCTGACGCTTTCACGGGACGTGTGTGTGTGTGAAGGCGCCTTTCCAGAATCTTTATGTATACTGCAGGAAACCCACACATAATCTTATTGTACAGACCGCGAGCAGGGTTGCCGTTAGCTGTATACGACTCCTGTGGTATTATTGGCGTGGCCATTATTTATATTGCATTACAGTATGTACTATAGTAAAAGAAATAATATTGTTTTGCTTCGAGGCGTGAGACCGGTTTCTAATAGGAAAAACAGTGCTATGTGACCAAGCCCGTTAAGTGGCAATAAATCTGTTTGCTTTCCGCTGCCATATATAATTGAAGTGTGGCAGGTTGTGGATGACGTATCACAGCGCTATACTTCAACGCTGTACATTACTACCGGCTACACCAATCCTGGATAAAAAGAGTGCAATATATCGCGTTTTGGTGACTAGGATGATGAGGATGATATGGACGCTAGCTGCAGAAGCCAGAGGTCCGTTGATTTCCGTGGGTACATATTGTATGATCCAGCGCCTTTATATTATTGGAAGCCGATGCTTATCAACTTAGCTGACCGTTCCAACGTTAATGGAGTGCGTTTAAAGGTCAGGGCCCAGTGTACCCTGCGAAGGAGAGCCGAATAGTGTGTACTTTCTCTTTGTTGAATTCGCACCCACCAGGTATTTATGTGACCACTGTTCCACTACGTTAAGTCCTTGTTGCAGTGTTTCACTTATAATGTCACGTTCGATGTATCCTGCTATGAGTGTTAAGTTTTCTGCAAAAAACCCGTGGGGCAGTGTAGGCACTCGTAAGGGGCGTTCACTGAAAGAGTTCATCACTATACAGAACACCAGTGGTTTCCGTATTGTATCTTGCGGGCATAATTCGCTGACGTACGCGGCTTTCAAAAGGCTTTTTTTAAACATGGAAACCTCCTACTCTACTTTAAAAAAAAAAAGAATCTGACCACTTTATTATGTACTAGGGTACTGTAAGGTTTAACACTTCATGAACAATTTAATCGAAGTCTATGGTACCGATTAGTGTGGGATCGTCCACGAAGGCGGCTCCTGTTCTATGTGGGGCAGTCAGGTGATACATGGCTCTTCGGAGGTGAGGTAGCTGGTCATTTCTTGAGTCTCCTGAGGGAAAAACAATTTTTTTTTGGGTCGATTGGGGATCTGCATTTCTTAATCATGCAGCTGTGATGTATTCCATAAACCTAAAAAAGACTACTTGTTGATCTAACTTCCCTGATGAATTTGAGATCCGTTGTCTTCTTCCCAGGTTCAAAAAACGGAATGATAAATCCGCGATTCCACTTCTTGGAGTCCTAGCCCAGATTTAAGATGTTTTTGATGACGTGGAGTATGACTTGCCAATTAAAGGTAGAAACTCAAAAGTTATCAATAACAAGAATGGTGACTATTCAACTACACACTTTGCATAGCCTTGAAACTGAAATTATTACCTCAATGAATACTAAAATAAGTGTGTATTGTGAATAAAGGAATGTAACGTCTCAATAGGAGGAAATGCATATGTACTTTGCTTAAAAGCTATGAAGTTGCTGTAGTAAAGCAAACATCAAGAATTGCAGAAAGCTCAAAAATTGTATCATGCTAGAAGCAATTATACGTGGGTTTAACTCCCCGCTTTCCATATTAAACATATATTTTATACTGTTATTATTCTGAAGGTAGGAGATATACTTTAACCGCTTAAAAAATATAATGCAAAATAAAAATAAAAATACTCTCAAGGCAAACTTTAACAATGAAAAGAGTAGTTGTAATAAAAGATGTTACCAAGGGGATAACGTGGCCGTGACAAAACCACTAAGGGGCTGTGTTGCGTACAGCATCTCTTCACTCTTTACGGCGAAAATTTCTCTGCTATTGCATAAAGAGCCCGATTGCCAAAAGCCTTCATAACTCTTTTCTTATGCTTCTATAAACTTCTTCTCTCATACATCTCACTCCGAACTCATTGACGAGAGGTTCTTCCTCGGTAATAGAGCATGCAAGTCAAACTTTCACAACCCAGAATGTAGTACTATGGATAAGATATCTTCACCAAGATTATACAGAGTATTTTTTTTTTTACAAAACAATTACCTTTATTTTACTTTGAAAGCAGCATATTTTCCCTCTTTCTTCAAAGGTTCGTTCTTGATGTATTTTTCGTGATCTTGAATGGATGTAAGATGCAAGTTTTTTTTTTTTTGTTTCGCTCTGGACCTCGTTAAAACCACAGGACTTTGAAAAGGGGATTCGGATATCCAGAAATACTAGCAATGACAAGATATCTCCATTTGGGAACAATGGGGTGCTCGATGGCACCCTCCGGTGGCCGTGCCTTCCCTTTCGGGAAACAGCACGAATAAAAAATAATAACAATAATAAAAAATTGCAATGATGTGATGAATTTCTATTCAGCACTTTGCTTTATATAACTATTTCTTATTCATTTTTATCCAAGCCAAGGCGATACATAGAGCCCTATATATTTTTTTTCTGCAGTCTCACCCCACCGCGGTCATTTCCCGTCCCTTGGAGGAGTCAGGAGATTGGAAGGCACCATTACTGTAAGAAACTTCCGCTTCGTAAGTTTTAAGAATAAAAAAATTAATTGTTTTCCCTCATCTCCTTTCCAAGAATTAACTAGCTGTGCATTATTTAACGTAATACGTTTCCTGATATATATATATATATATATATATATAACACCTTATCAAAGACTTTAAGTTCATCTGAAATGAGTAAAAGAAAAGCCCAGATAAGAGCAAGAAAGTGCTTGTTCATTATAATTGAGAGTTTACCCTATATACACATACTTTGGCAAAAACAAAAAAAAAATATCACACACCACCACAACAAATAAGAAATGTCTTAAATTTTAATCCCTACTTTATCGCATTATATGGCTTAAAAGTACATGGGCGTATGTTCGCCCCCCCTCTTTTTCACTCTTACTTAAAAAGGGTCCTTAGTGATCTGCATTTTCATTGGAACGAGGGGCGGTAGGAATACAGTTAATAATTAAAAAAAAAAACCAACAAACTAGAATATCTTTTCCTCTGGTTTGATTATAGCACTGAGAGCACCGATGTGATTATTGTGATAATTTGTTTTATTTTTTTGTAAACATCTTCCTCTCAAACTTTAACACCTAGCTTTATTAGATCAAAGAATTCGCGTAGCAGTCTCTGGAGCTTTTGGTTACCAGTGATCCTTTTTCTTTCTTTCATCTGAGTCTTTCGGCGGTCGCCCAAACCTCTTAACTGTTCCCCCAGCTCGTCTGTTTTTTTTTTTTTTGCAAGCAAAGGAAATCTCTCTGTCAATTGTGTGTGTGTGTGTCTTTGCATCGGCATTTTACTTTTCTCGCAGGGTTGCAAATCGGCTTCGGTCCAAAATAAATAGTGTATCTGCATCCTAAAGCCTTTGAAAAAGAAATAAGCAACAATAGCAACAACAAATAAAATTACCCGGTATCCAGTCACTGCATTATGTAGCACGAGTTCTCCAAAGAATCAATGTATTCACTATCTCTCTTTCTCTGTCTATAAGTGTAAACGTTTCGGAAAAGTGGAGGTGGGACGCAATGAATAGCCCATCTGTCCCCCTCTACACAGAAACACGGATATGATCTTTTATCTTTTCCACGGCTAAGAAACCTATTTTGACAAGTGCGCCTTTTTAGTCCTCGTTTACAAAAAAGAACAACAACAACAACAAAAAGAACAACAACAAAGAAATAAAGTGGATAGCAACACAAAGCAATAAAGTACAAATAATCAACGGATAATACAAAAGGGCACGGAAGCATTTTTGAATAGAAGTTTGTGTTGTGTGCTCAAACAGCAACGCAAAAGTATCCCTTATGAATCTCCGTCCCACTATCAAATTTCTCGTTTTCTTTTCATGTATGTTGCCTTCTTATTTCAATGTGAAGAAGAATCAATAGGCGCAACACCGCTTTCGAGTAAGGAATTGCGGTTTTCTGTGCCCTTGTTGAGCAACGCCAAAAAGAGAGTAGGATCCATCCACCATGGAACTAAGAAGCGACCGCCATCTCGCATGTCGCATTCGGTTCCGACAACAATAACTAATCCCGTGTCCTCTGGGGTGGCAGTACGGGATGCCTGAACCTCACTCTCAAGAATTCCACGAACCGCCAACGACGCGCAAAACACTTTCACAAATGAAAGGTATTGAGGAAGGGGCAGGGCGGAATCTCGAGTGACGTATCCGACACCAGCTTCGGACAGAATTCGATGACATTCTCTGTTGAGTGAGGATTGCTCAACAACTTCCTCAAGCCATTCTCGAAAAGCTGCAGTGTTTTCAAGCTCCCGCGACGTCAGCACGGCGTCATCCACTCCTTCATCGGATTCACCAACCCATCCACCTAATATGTCGTCTCCTAGTGTGTGCTTTCCATTATGCTGTGCTTGGGATTGCGGTTTGTAAGGGAGAGAATTAAAATACACATTGATTGGATTCATGGCCGGGACGTGCTGTGCCAAGTATAAGCGATGTTCATGAATGTACTGCCAAGCGACAAGCTCGTCTTTGGTAGACATGGAGAACACACGAGGAAAACATTGGATGGGGCCACGATAACGGTATTCCTGCTCCTTCTCTTTTTGTTCTTCCCCTTCGTATGGCGTATCACTCAAGGTAGGCGACACAGTCGAAAGCGGTATGTTGGTTACTTCTTCGAGTGTAGTTTCATTGCTGATTGAATCCTCAGATTTGGTGTTGGCCTGAGCTTCTTCTGTTGTATTCAGCGGAATAAACTCCTCTTTTACCACCACATCCCTCAATTGGATCAACTGTGGAAGTAAGCGTTTAGAATATTCAGCCTGTTCAAGTACGTACCCAAGAGCATTCGAGAGACGAAGCAGAAATACAAATAAGTCCTTTGACAAGTCAACAGAAACAGAAAAGCGGATCACCTCAGCCGTACAACAGGACATGTGACGCACCACTTTAAACCCGCCACGCTGAGCATCATCTCCGTCAAATTCGGACGAGGAGAAAGAAAATTCTGCGCTATCCACCGCCACATCTTCGGTAGACTCCACCAGTGGTGTTTGAGCATCCCAAGTTATAGTGATGGTTCCTTCAATATACGATGCGGTTTGTCCTGCCAATGAACGACATTGACTAATCAAACCAATAATTTGCTTTACCTTATTTGGACTTTTGCCATTGTCCTCAATGTTTTCGCTTGATTCCTCGGCGTAAAGACACAAACCACAAAGAAGCTTTTGCAATGTTAAGGAAACCTTCTCTGAGGTCTTCTTAGGAAGGTGAAGGTGATGCATAACGGCAAGAGGATGTTCATCAAGATTCAACATATTCGAAAAGAGAGATGTGGTGTCTACCATTGCGAGTTCCAACTGCAGACGTTCAAAACTGGCCGCCTCCCATTTACAAATTTTCTCTGTGACGTCGTTGATGGAATCCGACGGATAAATTGTGCATTTAAGTTCTTCACTTATTTTTAATTCCTCAGGTGAATGCACACCACATGTGCTCCTTTCCCCGATATCCTGCCGAGGATTCACTGTCTCGCCATCATTTTTATCACTTTGCACACCACCAGAAGGAGAAGCTGCGGGTGTTTCATCATGTTTTTGACTGAAAACAAGAGCTCCCATAAGTACAAGAGGTTTCATGACCATATCCTCAATTCGTTGTTGGCGAGGTCGAACACCAGTCCCAACACCCGAGTTGGCTTTATTCTTCACATGTCTCACATATTTTTTTCTGTTTTTCACCACACGAGCCACAATTATGGGCAAATTCTTCGAAAAACGCATAACACAACGAGACATTGCCTCCACACATCTTGGGTTAAAAAAAGTGACAGCCTCAAACAACACACAAGACTTCCCACAAAGTACTTCCGGCAGCTCATCACAAAATTGACGGACGCGTTGCATCGCAACAGACTCTTTCTGGCACACAGAAGTCAAATGCTCGAGTGTGGGAAAGAGAAGCGTGTCGGTGGATGAGTCACTATTCCCTTCACTCGCTCCCACACCAGCGGCAGATGTGTGACTGTGATATGCCGCAATAGCATGACGCAAAGCCTCGAGCGCGGACTGCGAATCATCAACAGGTGCTCTCTTGTGCCCATCGCCGGATGGGGACCTTATTTCAAGTGTTTTCAGCGCCACACGAAGGGCTTCAGAGAGATTTTTAAATTTTTCCGTAGCGTCTGGATCATCAGGGTTTAGATCTGGATGACAACGCAATGTCTGCGCAACGTACGCTTTCTTTAGACGAGAATGTGTAACATCAGCGGATGCGGAAAGCCCTAAGCTTTGCAGAGCTGCGCGCGGGCTCATTGCACGAATCCATAGGCTGCGCGCAAGCATAGGCCTTCCACCTTCACCACTCTTGTCTTTAACACACTCCGTTGTTCCACGAGTTTACAAAAAGAAAAAAAAAGAAAAAAAAAATAGCCCACTGAATAGAAAGGTCAAGTTTAATAAATACGCCAACATCATCATTATTTATACAAATAGATTTATCTGAGAGGCATAAAATGCTAAGGTTTCACGGTTGAAAAAAAAGAAAAACAAAAAAAACAAACAAAAAACAACAACAACAACAAGAACAACAAAAAGGCAAATTTTAATTTGCCTCATCTTCCTCTTCCTCCTCCTCTTCTTCGTCTTCTTGAAACGTACAATGAAAAAACACTTTACTTGATACAAAGGCCTCATCCAAAGCGGCATACTCACATATTGCATATTCCACCATTGTAGCCGTAAGATGCATGTTGTTGATTTCTTCATCCTCGTTAGATGTGTGTTGCTTTGACCTCTTTTGTTTATTCGCTTCCTTGCTGCGCTCTGCAATACCATTAAGCATTGCTTGATGACGAGCCGCATAGTGCTTTCGCACACTATCAAACCAGTGAAGAGACTCAAACTGATCCACTACGCCAAAGAGACGGAGTAGAAAGGAACACCCGAGCGCAAAACCGTCGTCGGTAAATAGACCATCCTTATTCTTTTTTACCAACTGCTCCTTTTCTCGAATCATCAATTCCACATGCAAAACACAAATTGGAGGAATTATCATGTAAAAGTTCTTCAGATGATTGTACCGATCAACACCTTTTACTCGTTTTGTAACTGCCTCAAGAAGCATACGAAAGTATTCTGACCCGTCTGACAACTTTTTGCGCATATTATCCACCACTCGATCAACCATGCGCATTGCTTCCACAGTGGATAAAGGTGCCTCCGCAGTCTCGTCGTCCTCGTTCCTGTCTTCCCTATCGTTTTCCCATATGTTGCCTAGTTCATCAACACTTGCTCCTACATCGTCGTCACTGTCAATGGATTTAGGGTCAATAACATTCTCGAGACGGATCACTTCATCAATAGATGGTATAAGGGCGGCAGAATCTGCAATTGCGTGTAGGCCACCACTACGCATCATACGCATGTATCCCAGCGCATTACCAATCTCTGAGACAAGGTGACGAAATTTGTCAAGAAACGTTTGCCCATCATCAGTCACGCCTAATTTACGCATTTCACGAATAAACTTCTCAGCCTGCGAAAGCGGATACTCACCTTTCAGTTCTTCCTTTTGAGAAAGAAACTGTTTGATATCTTTAATAAGTCTAGATTTAACGTGATCATCGTAAAGAAACTGGGAGAGAATAGCAAGTTTCTTTAGAATGCACTTGTACACATAATTGACAGTAGTATTCATGATACCTGTTCCGTGTGTGCGAATAGAGTTGGCTATATGACGAATATGTAGCGTATGTAAGTGTTTAGATTCTGTTTTTGATGGACGCTGAACGAACAATTGCTCATTCATATTGTATGTGTAATTAGCCACAAATACTTGAATATTTTCCGTAATGACAAGTACGTCAAGCCCTTGATCTACTATGCTTCCAGGAAGATATCCATCACAGATATGTAAACCGTATCTTTTCAGTGCTAAGTTGCGCATTTCTTCATAGGTTTTCCAATCATTTGCCATGAGTGCATTCAAATTATAAAACTGTGCATCCAAGTAATGTTCTACCTCAGAGGCTATATGCATCCACTCATTAAAGAAACGAAAAGGCTCTAAACGGGTGAATCGGGCATAATCACGCCCACCCACGGATTCAATCTGACGAAATGGCTGACCTAGAACAACAGAATGTGTATATAGACGCAGATCGTTTTCAATATCCGTACAAAGTGGATCTATAATCTTTTTGTTAAAGCAGGATCGAATATAGGCAATGTATTCATCTAAAAGCTTCGTGGATTTGTCAACGTGCTGCGACGATAGAATTGAGGGTCGACAGTCATGCATCGCCATAACAAGATACGTTAGGTGCTCTGATCGTAGAGGTTGTAGGTACATACGTTCAAAGAAGAGAGGAAAAAATGTTTCGCGCTGCCAGTAAATAAAATCACAGTTTGTCGCCATACGCACAGATTCCTGATATGACAAGACAAACTTTAACTGAGAGAAGGCAATAAGAATATCTGCACTATCTTTTTCTGTAATGAACTCAGGAGCGCTGGTACTCCCATGACGACGGTTTAGGGCTGTGCTGAGAACGAGGTCGAGGCATACAATATTCTCTTGGGTCTGTTGCTTATGTATAAGAGCTATAGCCTCAACTACGGCACTGCACTGATCCATCACATCTTCCGGAGGACTCTGAAAAGCGTTTGTTAGACCACGGTAGATATCATAAAGGTGTCGCTCCATCACATATGTAGTGGAGCGTACGAGAACATTAAACGTTGCCGCAATAACACCAGACTTGGTGTGATAAGCTGAGCGGATCATCATGAGCAATTGAAGTCCCTGAGCAATCCCATCTACCTGTTGTAGTGTAATAGCTGCGTCAGCGCAGTTGTGAAGAGTGACATGGTCGATGAGCAATCGCTGCAGGTGTTGTGCGAGGAGGACCCCACGCTGTAGTAAGTTTGTCGTAACCTGCAACAGTGTTCGATAATGCTCTGGACCAACAGGAAGTGCCGATTCCATTTCTCCCAACCACACACTCACGAGTGTTGTTAGTTGGGAGAGTTGCGGGATGAACTCTTCTGCACTGCGCTGACAGGCTTGTTTAATAGCTTGTACCCCATCCTTTAAGGGGTCTCGCGCAACCTGAGAGAGTTCTGCCGGTATGCGCCGCGTAAGCCATTCGACAGGACGAAATGTATGTATTCCACGCAGATAAATCACTGGCATCAGTCGTTGCAGACGGAAGATCTGCTTGCACAATTCACGAGATCTATTTTCTTTCACATGACGGTGGAAGAGATGAATATAAAGGTAGTACATACCCAGAATGCCAATGTACCGCCGACGTGCGTCACCTTCACGTGTCGTTCCAGCGTTTTCTTCAACTGAGGTAGTCATCTGCACAAGAAGGTCCATAAACTCTTCCTGAAAACGGTTATTCACAGCAATGGGTAGAGGCGCATCTGGGGCATCATAGGATTGCAAAACAAGGCGCTTCAGAATACCATCGTCAAGAAGTTCCTGTTCAAGTTTGTTTAGTAAACTAAAGAAAAGATCCATTGTCATTTCGTCAGACTCAAAGCGGTCCTGGTTTTTTGAAACATGTGCAAGGAGTTTACGATATATTGCAAACCCATGACGAAGCGTGTCATGGGTTTGCAACACTTCCTCAACACTGACAAGTGCTGCAAGAAGGTCCGTAAGTGTCTGCCACACCAGCGGAAATCGCACATGCGTAAATGATTTGTACATGTCCTTCTCATGGGTTGGCGAATAGAGAGCTGAGAGCTGCTGCACGACCTGCAATACCACTTTGCAAACGCGTTGCACCCAACTCCAGAGCGTTTGTAGCGTTTTCAAAAGGCGCCCTGTGCCTTGTTGGGCCTCCTCATCGCTGATCCCCTCCTCGCGACAGTTCTCATCACCAAATGTGGCGAGCGGTGGGATTAACAATTCGAGACCCTCATGGGTTAGAGACTCCATCTCTGTCACAAGGCCTGCAAAACACAAAGTAATGCGGAAGAAGATTCGGTTGTGAAGCGTGGTACGCCCTAATGTGTCAGCGAGGGAGACAGTAAACTCCTCCCGGTGCGATCCACGAGAGCCCAACTGCAGACAGACAGTATCGGTGTGCGGATCCCAAATCATTGGGTCCCAACGACGGTCAAAGGTTTGCTGTATCTCTAGAAGCATCTTCTCATGCCCTTTGACGAAGTAGCGAAGTTTGTCATGAAAGAGTTCTTGCTCTTCTTTTCCAATATCTACACCAAAGTCCAAGGCTGCCCGCATCACCTGAGGATTTAAAGAGGGGGGGGCGGTCGGCTCTACAATAGAAGACTATTAAACCGTAGTGAAAAAAATAATAATAATAATAATGAGGCAAAATTGACAAAAAGGACAAGAGCATACCCGAATTCGCATAGACATATTTTTACGCAAGAATGGAAGATCAATAAGATCTTTTTGAGAAAGCATATGATACAAACTGAAATATTAGCATTGATTTTTTGTTATAGAAAAACATCATTCACAACGTTTTTGTAAGTTGAATCCTCAGTAATTTCTTGTTTGTGGTTTAATTCAGCTTATTAAAAAACTAAAGTAAAAAAAAAAAACGGTTTTTTTTTTGTTTTGTTTTGCGTTTTTTTATGCAATCATTACTATTAATTCCTCTCGGAGAATGCAGCACCTTCATATGTGGTGACAAGCAGAGGACAACTGTGGAAGACACCCAACACCTCTCAAGTACTAAGAAGTGGGGCCTTGCCTTGCCTCCGCCACACGGCGTCGGTGCGTGGCTAGGGATTCGTGCACCTTGTAGCTTTGCGTCGTAACGGTTTCCTCACACAAGGAACAGATGGATTTGACAATATCTAAACCATTGTCGAAGAACGCGTTACCTCCGGCAGATTCCGCCCTTCGCTGCTCCTCCGTCACAACCGTGGCAGGCTCGATGAACGAGGGCATTCGCTGCACAATTTTACCAAACTGTGTGTACGTTGAGTCCGGAAATCCTGAGCGTCTCTGGCTCTGCTGGTGGCTCTCACTTCGCAAATGATTTGCCACACTGACAGGGTGCGGAGGTAGAAAGAGACGGCAGCGATGGCAAAAGACTACTGCTCCGTGATTTTGGTTTACGAGGTACTGCGGGAATACGGACGCGGTTGCCACATTCCTTCGGATGCCAACACCCTCTTGCGCCCTAACTCCTTCAAGTATTAATTTCTCCTCTTCTTTTTCCTTTTCATTTTCCATGTCGAAGTGACCATTGCCTTCGTTTAAGGCGGTGGATATGGATACATCCACTTCGGCAGGGCTAGAAGAAGCAACGAATTCAGCCGTGTTCTCTTTCACCCTAGGCAAAGCCAATGGGCTGTCATTCGAAGAAATTTCATTCATCACGAGTGGAGGAAGCTTTGGCATTTGCGGGAGTGGCTGCGGTGATGTATTATTCACAACAGTCGTCTCGGGCGCACAAAGCGCATTCACTGCTGATGAATAGCTCGGAGGTGGGCGAGAATTTGGTAACCCATTTGAAATTATTGCCGACTGAACTTGTTGCTGCGCTATCCGTTTCATTGCCATCTCCTGCATCGGCATCTGCGGTACAGCCACAGTTGACATCGACAACTGTTGCAAAGGCATCGCTGACGGGACATTTATAGGGGAAGATGAAGATACCAACTGTGACGGAGATACACCAGACTCAAGGCGGCTTAATTCGTACGCGCGCTTACCATTACGCCCAGAAGTGTTGTCCTTATCACTCGCATCATACACCTCGCGGTCTCGTCGTCGAGATTCCCTATTCAACACACGTAACTTGTTTTGAAGAATCTGCACCTCTTGCTTCCGCATTTCAAGCTGCTGCGTTTGTACCTCCAACTCCCTCCGTGTTTCATCAAGTTCTGTGTGAAGCTGTGCTGAAGATCCATTGACGCTGTGCATCTTCGGAGTGTAGGCTCTTGCAAGACGCAGAACGTGATCTAGGAGAATAGGGCCATTGCTAGTAGACCGCACTGTGGTTCCGTGTGGGCAATCAGGCGGCTGACCTGTGACGATTATTGCGTATAACGCACATTGACGAGGCTGTGATCCTGGAACAATGTTAGACATCTAACTACAAACACATAGAACTCAAAAGACCAACGACAGTCGAGCGCAATTATGTCTGTGTGGACGTCCCAAAAAACACAAACAAACAGTCGCACTGCAAAAAGAAAAAAAAACTTTCCTTGAATGAATAACAAAACAAACAAACAAGCAAACAAAAAAAAAAAAAGAGAAGTGGAGTACATAGGAAAGCGAGATACAACGGATTCTGAGGCGGAAAGAGATGGAAATGAGGAGAGAGGCTTAACTCTTAGACTGGCAGAGAATATCATTCCCTCAACCCCCTTCCACACACTTATCAGTTGCAGTGATCACAGGACATAATGAACCCACAGTGTAAAGACAAAGAAACTACGAACTAACCCCCCCCCCCCCTATAGGTGCGGGGAGGCACTGCAAACACTCAAACCACACTTCTATTACCACATTCACTGCTAGTCAGCGGCAAATGGTATTGGGTACTGCCGGTTATCCCAAGATATTACGTAGTGACCATCATGATCGAGTTCTTCACATATAAAGTCGAATCCCAGTTTAAGCCCAACCTGTGCTCCCACGAGACCATTTACAGGCGGATTCTGTAGCTTTGGCAGCACTGTTACAGGGTGAAAAAGTTTTCCATCTCTTGTAACGGTCAAAGCGTGTGGCTTGAACGGCTCTATTAGCGTCCCTCCAAAAATGAGTACACCACTTCCATTTTCAAAGTTATAATCCGTAAACACCACTGGTGCATCCTGAACTTTAAGAAAATTCTTTTCGTGACCGCAGAGGCTCACATATGGAAAATGTCTAAGAAACTCACTGGGCGATAAGATGGTACCATCCTCCAGCCGCATAGGCTCTTCTGAAGCAAGAGGCGCAGGCGGGGGAAGATAGTGCGCAGGGCCATTGTGCCGCAGTCGCCTGCAGAAGAAGTCAAGGAAAACAGGCTCGCGAAGATATGTGGGACCAGAGGGCACACATGTGCCGTTCAACATCCCTTTTACATCAAAAACATGAAAAAGATTGCCTCGCTCATTAATGTAGTAAAAATACCGTCTTGCTACTGCTGTCATTATTAGGGCTCCAACACACATAAAAGAAAAAAAAAAAGTAGAAATCATAACCACCAAAAAAAAAAAAAAAGAATTCAATAAAAACAATTGGGATTCTTAGAGAGGGTTATTAATTTTGGGATAATTAAAAGGCGAGATTCCTGCTTCCACACCAAAAGAGCCACAGCAACAGGAAAGTAAATATATATATATATATATATATGTATATATCTTTTTTTTTTTTTTTAGAAGTACAAATATTAATAATACAATTAGTAATAACCGCGATAATTTTTTTTTTTTAAAAAAAGTAAATGAGGATCCACCCAATTTTGTTGGGTGCCTCGTTACCGAACAAGTAGTGCGTGGGAGTCTGAGTACCACTAGGGCTCGAGCCTTCACCAGTTCAGACCTTAAAACTTCTCTGAATGCCCCGCTGCTTTCCTTCAATCACTCGCACTAGACCACCCTACTCCACCTGTCACATTATTTATTTATTTATTTATTTCTTTGGGTAGGGAGGGAAGGTACGTGCGTGCGTGTGTGTGTGTGTGTGTGTGTCTCTGTGTGTGTCTCTGTGTGTGTAGTAATTGGGTATGAGAAAGAGCGAGAGAGGGAGAGAAAGAACTAAGAAAATGTGTGGAGACACTTAAAAATTATATTTCGAAACCCATTCACATTGGTTTGAAGACAATCTTTACGGTTCGTATTATTATGTTTTTTTTTTTTTTAAATAAATAAATAATAATTTAAATTGTTTTAAGACATTGCGCAAACATTTTGAACTTTTTCTTTCTTCTATCCTTTACCCCCTATTGCTTCCATTCGAAGTCTTGATCTTACGTAGAAAATAAAAAATAAAATAAAAACAAAATAAAAATGTATTCAACCTAAGAGTGACTATCGAAGAAGTGAGAGAATATCATTTCTTTCGGTAAAACAAAAGACAATAGATCTGTACTGTATCCGAATAGTCTTTGAAATTTAAGCTTTTCAAACTTCATTTATGTAACGCATTCCAAAAGGTTAAGCTATGGGTGTAAAGAAAGAAAGAATAAAGATATATAAGAAAATAGCATTATTTGTACGGTTGAAAATAAACAAAACAAAAATACCACGAGACCACTCCCTAACTTCCACACAACGCATACAAACGCACAGAGAAGAGAATATACACAAATACGAGAAACGTATAAACCCAGACAGTATTCTTTGTAAACACAATTCTCTCCCAAAAAACAAAAAGAATGTTGGATACAAATTCAATAATGTACAGTAAATACGGATTTTCCGTTTGCTTTTGACCATTTTATATTCGTAACAATTGTTTACAATAAAATGAAAGATAAAAAGGTAAGTAATGATGAATAAAGTATATATATATATAAGTTTATTTCTGTCAAAATGTGCATTGCATAAGCTGAAAAACAATAAGTCTTACAAAATTCCCTTAGAAATAAAAAAAAAAATATATAAAGGGGATATAATATTTCTAGTGTTCTCGCCACTAATGTGTCTGATTTGTAGAAAGTTTGTAAGATTCAATATGTAAAGTATTTCAGATTTACAAGTCCTAAAGATATATATATATATATATATATATTATAAAAAAGGACATGAAACCTTGCCAGAATATATCAGACATGAAATGCAAAACAAGAGCGAAATAATAATATTAAAAATAACAAAACATTAAATAGAGACTAAAATTCCCTTTACAATTCGCCCAGTCATATATAATTCATTCCCCATATGTACACTTCATATCATATTCCCTTTTGACTTCTTATTATTATTAGTACTTTTTTTTTCTCCTTTCTTCGGAGAATAGCAGAGAAAAGGTTCGTACAGATATAACAAACCACACACACACACACAGAGAGAGAGAGGGGGGATTAGTAAAAAGGAATATCCAAAACTACCGCAGTCGCAACAGCACAATCCGCTGGAGAGAATAACAAATTTAAATACTAAAGAAAAACAATATATATATATATATATATATATATATTCAAAGGGAGAAAGAGAAAAAGAAGAAGAAAAAAGGAAAATAGCATAAAAACCTACAAAGACAGTATTGAAGAGACACAAACACAAAGAGAATAACAAATGGGGTTACATATATATATATATATATATATATATATATATATAAGAGTGAAGACAACAACAACAACACCAAGAGGCAATCACAACAAATCAGACAAAAACTTGTCCATTCTGAATGGCCATTACAAAAATTCGCATGGGGAATAGTATGTGCGAGTAATAACCAAATAACTAAATAAATAAATAGAGAAAGGGGAAACAAACATAACATAACTAAAAGATACATTCAGTTTCCTGGCAACAAATGTTTCTTGATAGAGTCAAAGTCCACATCCCATGGAATAAAAACAACGCCACTAGGCATCGTGTCAAAGCGTTCAGAGATAATCCAAACCATTCGCTTTCGCGGTATCCCCGCAACACCTGGACTTCGCAGCAGCGCTGTGAGAAATGACGCGAGTTGTGTCTCATTCGCCTTAATGGTTCGCACAAAGCGCTCCAAGCAGTGCACAAGATTACTCTCCTCGCGTATCTTCCAGTTCGTGTCCACACTAAAGTCTACGGGAATAGTTCGACTCAAGTGTTCGAGCGTTGCCACGGCATTGTCGTGTCCTTTTCGAAAACTCTCAAGTCTGCGCAAGTTGTCTTTCAGCACTCGAAGCATTTGCCCAGTGTTCATTGCGGAGTAACTTAAAGTCAATTGCCCATCTCCGCCAATGCGATAACCAATAGACTTGGACGAATCCACCGCACTCATGAGTGTGTACACCACATGTATTTCCCCACGTCGCTTCATCAGCTCAGAGTGAAGATTATATTTGCGTAATGCATTGCGAATCATTCCCTCCTCCTTCTCAAAACGAACAAGTAGTTCTTCCTGCCAGTCTGTTCGTGCACCAAAGCCGCCATCAAAAGTTACACGAAAGAAATGAAAGATATCCGCCACACGTAAGAGCTGTCGTTGACGTGCTCGGAGTTTCGGCGCATTTCCAATACGCCAGTCGCGATGCATTTGCACACAATTTCTCCACTCCTCCTGTGGAAGACTCAACAGAAACTCTTCCCACATGGGCATACATTGCACAGACAACACTATACAACCATCAGGCGCAATGTAATTCTCCTGTGCACGTAATGCAAGTACGATACATACCCCAGACCGCATGGCCCGCCCTCGGTGCGATTCGTACATACGCTCTAATCGCTCAAAAGCCGAAACAAAACGTTCCACCGATGAGTGACTTCCCGCCATACGCAAATCAAACGCACGCAATCCATGTTCTCGCATGTACTCCTGCACATCCGGGTCAATTTCCCCATTCGGCCCAACAAGCGTTCGCGCCGGTGCGTACGTCGCCGGTGCGGTGCTTTGCACCACCTCCGGCAGCGTTGCGAGGTACGTTATACCATTTTCCTCCACAACAACCAAAACCCCAAAGCGGCGGAGCATCTCAATCGCCCTATCGCCGCGAACATAAAGCGAACCGGACTGCTGCAGGTGTTCCGTCTGCCGCTCGTCCGCGTGGCGAAGCACGGCGTCGAGGCTCATCTCCACCCCCTCCTCCCCCAACTCAAACGCCTCGTAGACGCCGGCGTCGCGAAAGAGTTGCGCGAGCTGCGCCTTCACGACGCGCGCGGGGGCCGCGGGGGTCACGCGGGAGCGCACAGAGCGCAGCGGCGCCGCAGAGCCGTCCGAAAGCCAAAACGTGAAGTCCTCCGCGGCGCCTGCGGTGGGGGAGCCGGCGCCGCGCTCGTGCATGAGCGTCTCGAGGCGAATCATTTGCTCGCCGTTCTGCTGCGCCTTCGGCGCGTCCACCGCCCAGAGAACGTCGGGGTGCGCGCCGGCTAACTTTAGTTTGCGAAACATTTGGGCCAATGTTTTGGGTTTCAAATGCATTCGGGACAGACGCATGGCTTCAAGTTCGGCTTGTCACGTTTTTTTTTTTTTTTTTTTGTGTGTGTGTCTGTTATTTAAACCCCTTATATATATATATATATATATATATATATATTTATATTTATATTGTCCTCTGTGATAAAAGTTTTTCCTTTTGTGTTCTTATTTCCCACTACACCATTGCATAAAAGTAAAATATATGTGGAAAACAAGCAAACACACAAAACAATGTGCACATACACAGAAGCAAAAAACAGCAACAATAATAATATCCACAAAAGGACATTCTTTCAGAATAATAATAATAATAATGGTCATATTTCATAAACTTCAAACAAACATTTTTTTTTTTTTTAATGAAACAAAACATGAAGAACAGCAATCTCATCATTATTTAGTGAATTATCAGCTTCGAAGGAGCCTTCTGTTTTCACCTCACCCAGTTTCAGTTTTTGGTTAGCGACGTAAGATCTTTCCTTTGCATCGGTACAACTGAGCACAAAATTAAATAAAAACTGCGCGTAAAGAAAAAAAAGAAAAAGAAAAAAAGAAAAGAAACAACAAGAACAAACAAACATAAATATGCATGCAGTAATTTTTTTCTTTCCTCCCCCCCCTCTTTCTCTCTCCTCTTTGGATCAAAATGCTCATATTGCACGTATCAAACATTCTTTTTTCTCCCCAACAGCGAAATCCGTCTTCGCACCTGTGGGGATTGTGTCTGTCCTGCCGCGTTGATCCCATCAGTCTCAGCTGTGGTGGAATTCGCAGCAACCGCATGAGAGCCCGAGGCACGCTTCCCGCTTTGGGTATTGTTTTCATACCGCGCCGCTATCACCACAAGATCTTCCACAAAATTCATATGCGCCATCACACGGCCCATATCCGCCTCCTTTGGTGTCCATCGTTCTTCATTGGTTACGTGATCAAAGCGTGGGTATACGTCTTTAAAGCCAAAGGATTCGTACAGTCTTCGCGACGCGGGGGAGGCGACAAACTCCAGACGTGTGCCGTCATCCACCACTTTCTTCTCAATGGCCATGTTAAGGTATGCCCGAAGACGACCACGTAGAGCCCACTTGAGTAAATCAAGTGTCATGAGCATTCGCGCAAGACCACGCTGTTGGTAATCCCGGTGTGTTGCGCTTAGCGTGATGTGAACAAAGTCTGACAAATCAGTCAACTTTGTGCAAGCGTCCATAAACGTTGTCTGGTGCTTTTGATCAATAAGTCCGCGATTGATCCCACTCTTCAGCTGTGTGAGGGTGGGGCGCAGGTTTCCATACACATCCATCCCGTTGGACAAAACCATTGAGACAACACGCCTGTCTGTGAGTGTGCGCAGGAGAGTGCCTTGCATGTACGGGTGTTCGTGTTCCCGTACCTCCTTGAGACAATATTCCGGATACTGCTCAGAGAACGTTGCCTCGCGGATAGCGTCCTCGCAGCAGGCAAGGCACTGCTGCTCCATCTCCGCCGTAAGCACGGCAACGGGAAGATCAACCACTTCAAACCCGGCACGATGCGCGGCACGGCGTGTGACACGAAGCAAATGCCGCAATTGCGTGACAGAGCCAAAAGGTAAACGATCAGGAACTTCACGCAAACGCTGCGGAAGCTGTCGCTGCGTCGGTGAGCGCTCCACAGTATCCCCACGTGGCCGCTTGCACGCGCCTGTGCAGAAAGGACATGTGTACGACTTATCGGACTGAAAGCGCTTCAGTGCCGCGTGGTCGACCCCAACGCAGGCGGGGTGGCACCAATTGTGGCAACGCTGACACTCCAAAAGTGTCTCCTGCCGCGAGACGAGAAAGGCAGTGCAGACACAGCGAAGCACTCCATCCACTGAGGCGGCGGAGGAGTCATTCGGCGGGAGATCCTTCACTAGGGCGCGAGTAAACATGCGGTGACGCACGCGGGAGGCGGCGCCGGAGGAGCCGGTGAAATAAATACTGACGGCGGCGCTCATTAAGTAAGGGAATACAAAGAATGGGGAAAAATAATTCCCTGGAGCGTATATATATATATATATATATATATATATATAAATATATATAAATATATATATTTATTTTCCTATATATGTGTATAGGAACACAAAATACTTATTGGAAATCAAAACTGCACAAAAAGTGTGCATTGTGTGCATATAATATAAGTGTTGTATGGTGAGGAGAGCAATGGAGGATTAAAAAAAAAAAAATAGAAAACGAGCTGTCACTAAGATAGAGTGATACAATCAGAGAATACATTACAGTTTTTGAACGCACATAATTAGAGAGTACGGCAAAGGACTGAGTCACACACATACACACACACAAAAAAAAAAAAGCGAAAAAAAAAAAAAGAAAAACGGTAAAGAATAACTATAAAAAAAAACAACACCTCTACAGAGACAAAGTGAAATGCAAATTGAAAGATCTTCATAACTAGTCAAAGGTGTGAGTCGCCTGTAACATACGAAAGGCCATACACATTCGCACAACGCGCAAAGTGGTCGAGCGCCAGCTCCAATCGCCTCTGCGCTGCAATAATATTCTCCTCCGACAACCGCCACGTGACATTCCCTTTGGGCTCTGCACGCAACAGTCTCCCGTCAAACCCACCGCGCCCATCCACTGCACTCTTTCCAATTGCAAAAGCCGCGAGAGACCCGCGGAGAACGCGTTGCGAGCGCGAGAAGCGCAGTGCACGGCTCAGTAGCGGCGCTGGCAGGCGGCACATGAGAACACTGGCGGCATCATCTGCCGTATTGTTTGCAACACGTAAGGGATTGTCATGGTGGTCACGCAGTGCACGCGTGAGGAGGTTTCCCTCGGGATCCGTTGCAAAGCAGAAACTTCGACCCTGATCAATCAGCACAACACGCGTGTTCATGGAGACGTAAGCGTTGTGAGTGAAGCTCCTGTCATCGTTGCCAATGACATAGTCAAAGAAGACCATAGTTGCCACGTCCCGCATAAGCGTTGTTGCATGGCCCTTCGCAATTTCTGTGCGGTGAGTTCCTGATCGGAGCCAATCGCTAAACCGATGCATTGTCAACGGCGGCGTTGCGTTCGCAAAAGCCACAACGTCACCCGCCAACCACAGCTGCGCACTCACCAGTACCGTTGCCTCTGCACTAGAAGTGTCGTAGACCCGGGCATCGCCTGTGTCACGAGGATTGCTCTGGCGCAGCCAGTAGAGTTCGCGCTCAAGAAAACGAACCTCCGCCTCGCTTGCCGAAGCGAGCAAGGCACGTCGCAGCACCGCACGCGGCACACGCAACAGTGCGGTGGGTGGAACAAGATCCACACCAAGCAACAGCGACGCTGCGTAGGCGCCGTACTCTGCGTGCGGCTCCAGTGGAAAAGACAGCTGCTCCAGTTTTGCCACTGCGCGCAGGCCGTGGGGATAGTGAAGGTGCACTTTAATAGTGCGCGCCGCCAGTTGCCGGGGAATGGACTCCACGTGCGTGACAAAGCGCCACTGGCCGAGTTGCGCTGCGCATTGCCGCGAGGTCGCCTCGTCACCGCGACCAGGCAGCCACGCTGCGCATGCCTCCCACTCCTTTGACCCGCACTTCTCCGTTGCAGCGGAATCGCCGGTCACGCGTTGGGGTTCGGGATGACGTTGCAGATCTCCCGCATCGACGCACGCGCATAATCGCCTATAGTGCGCCCCGCGCGCCGCGCATGTTGGCCGCTGCCACTTTCCATCCAATGAATTCACATGACAGCGCCGCGTGTGTGTGTGATACGATGGTTGATGGGCCGCAGGGTCTTCAAATTCAACACTGTCGCAATAAAAGTGATGACGCAATACTGCCGCTGCGTTTACGCTTGTGAAGCTTAGTGCCGGCTCCACGCATTGCAGCCTTGGGCCGTGTGCCACACAAGCTGCATCGCACGATTCCCCCATAGCAGAACGCACAACTGTTTGGCCCACATACGAAAGATTCCGCTGTCGCTCCTCCACCCAATGCATTGCTTGCTGGTAACTCTGTGCCGTATGTCGCATGAGCCACATGCTCTCCGCGGGGTTGTACCCACCTGGAGACCCTCCCGTATCCATCCCCCGCATGCACTGCGTGTGCAGCTGCTCATATGTGTTCCACCAAAGGCGGTATGGTGTGCCCAGCTCCTGCCCGGGATCACTTCGGCGATGGTGCGGCAGAGGCCGTGGCGGCTGCGGTGGATCCTCGCGGTTGTGCCAGGGCTTCCAGCTGCCACGATAGTGTACGCCAATGGCACGATGCAAGAGATCCTCATCACTAGACTTGATATGAATGCTCAACATGTGGTTTAGTCGAACATATCGATCTTTAAAGTGTGCCCGTATAATGCTCCCATCCCGGGCATAGTTGTCTTGTGCAGGTTTAACGAGCGAGAGGCTTTTCATAAGTGAGAGAAAGACATCGGTAGAGGGAGTGACGAGCATCATGCCGGTTTGAAAGTAGTTGCGCCGGCGGCTCCCAACAGCACCAACGTATTGCTCGTCTGGTATTTCTGTAAAGAATACCTCATCAGGATTGCGTATAAATAGCATATCCCCATCAAACAACGCCACACGGGAATACTGTGTGAGGTTAAAGACATATAACTTGTTGAAAGTATCACGAAGTCGTGCAGTCGGGGCGTAAGTGGACAAATCCGGTAATTGCAACATGTGTGCCCAACCAGCACATCGAAGTCGCTGTTGACTCTCTACAGATATAAGACCCGTAGGGAATATAAGCACTAATTCCGCAGTCCCGTCTTTGGCAAATGTTGATTGCTGCATGAGTGAGTAGCCTACCACAAGAGAACCATCTACAAATTTTTCATTTGTAATAACAACCACAAACGCAACTTTCTTCATTAGGTTAGACTGCACCAGTTGCGGAGAAAAAGGCACAGGAGGAGTCCGATGGGTTTTGGACGCATCATTGAAGTGTGTGGGTTCCACAGAGCTCTTTCTTTCTGCGTCGCGCGGAGAAACCCCTGATTGCCAATACACAAATAAAATAAAAACGAGGAGATATAAAACAGATGCCATCGCAAAGGGCTTCCAAACCTTTGAATATGAGAATCGTCGATCACGGGGCGTAAAGGCATCTTTACTTCCCCATCTAGGCATTTTTTTTTGTTTCTTTTTCTTCAACTATAATAACCGTAATAATCAAAGTGAAATTAATGTACACCTAAAGTAACAATAACACCTTGAAGATGTACGCGTATGAGTGTTTTTTTTTTTTTTTTGAATGTACGCTCCTACGAAAACTTCTTCAAAGAAGCAGAAATTCTACTTCCATAAAGATAATTTATGAGGCGCTTGGGCGACAATAAAGAACACTCTTTTCACGCAAGTGTTAGAGAAACTTGCTGGTCACAAAAATAAATATAGAACGCAAAAAATAAATAAATAAATAAATAAATAAAAATAAAGATACTACAAGCCATAAGAGTGAAGCTTTGCCCATATTTGTGTATGTGAGGGAAAGCGAGAGAGAGAGAGAGAAGGATAGTCGAGTGGATAATAGTGAGAGAAAGCAAAAAAAGAGAAAATAAAATTTCCAATCCGTAGTGTAATGTCTGTTCCATACAAATTTTTCTTCTTGTTGTTGTTCCCCCATTAACGCAATGGTTCTCAACTCAACTCATTAACATTACAGCCCCAACATCAACTCGTCAATCTCTTCCTCATACTCGTGAGGCAACGGAGTTTTAAGAGCATTTGCCATGAATAAATGCTCCCGCACAACTTTCCAATCACAAAGCCGCCGTTCCGGATTGCGCTCGAGGAGTCCTGTGATTAATGCACGGAGAGAACCCGCACAGGAGTTGCCGTAACGCTTCGCCACCAGCTCCAGTCCGCTGCGCACGCATGTCTCGAACTCCCCCGCCGCAAGGGAACCACTGTGTACGTCAAAGGAGTTCAGCGCGGGGCGGCCGGTAAGCAGTTCCAACAAAAAAGCCCCAAAGGCCCAGAAATCCACCAAAAACGGAAGCCCCAGAACCCCATCGTCCGTGGATGTGTCGTTTTCTGCACTTTTTGCCGCAAATAGCTCAGGTGCGCGCAGGTGAAGTGTGATGCCGCCGGCCATGTCGCTCCGCCGTACAGTTTGCCCACTAGTGACAAAACAGGCGCTCGCGAAGTCCACCAGCCAAACGTGCCCACATGGACTGAGGAGAACATTCGGCAGTTTGAGGTCGCCGTACACAATGTCTTTTTGGTGCAAATACTGAAGAACCGCGGCGGTCTGCGCCGCCACCCGCTTCACGACACACAATCGCAGAACCGGAAAGCTCAGAAACAACCGATGAACCGATAGGGCCCGGACAAAGCGCAAGACAAGAACTGGAAGCCGCTGGCGCCCTCGTCGACAATCGTTGGCCATGAAATGCGATGTGTCAAAGTCATCCTCTCCACAGTCTACAAAGTCGGGAATAGACGGGTGCGGGCACACCATTCGGTACACGCGCGCTTCGTGTAACTCACCGTTTTCACACAATCGAGGTGATGATGTGATCTTTAGCGCAACGGGGCCAGTCTGGCAGCGGGGGTGGTGACTTTGCTTAAATATAGCAGTGTGGGCTAGCAGTGTGACAATTGTGTCATAATTGTAATGGTCCATTTCATATCCTTTTTAATACTATTATTTTGATTGTTATTATATATCTATTTATATTATAAGGCCACAAATGAAAAATAAAGAAAAGGAAATCGAAAGAAGGAGATTGGCACGAAAAAAAAAAGACATACTTATTCCTCTTACAATTCCTTTGTTGACAACGCAATGAGTAAAGAAAATTTTATATATGTTATGCAAATCCTGGAGTAGTTTTCTGCACACAGCTATAAATGCCACTAGAGATATGTTTGCTGATCAACGCGAGAATGGTTGAGTAAGAGATAGTTACAGGATAAACAGGAAAACCCAAAAGCGTTAGCAATAGAACACCATCTATCGATGGAAAGCGAAATGTGAAACACATCTGATACGATAAAGAGACAAGAAAAAAATACCGATCCTTTGCAATAGAGTAAAAGCAAAACAAAAAGTTCATAAACCCACACACACACACACACACACACAGCATGAATATAAATGCATGCATATATAGAATCGCAAGAAAGCTAGTTTTGCTTTCTTTAATATGTTCCTTTCCTTTTAAAAACAAGAGTTTATTTTTCCTTCTCCTCATTTCCTTCACCTCGTGCAGTATCCATAGCGGGAGAGAAGACTGCTGACACAAGACACAGCGGATATGGCCTATTCTTTTGGTTACCCCAATGCCATGCGCGTTATCTTCGTCATTTCTACACAGAAACTGGGCAGAACGGTATCGCACGTAATCCGCTTTGTCATTGATAAATACTCCGTCCCCACAGAAAAGAGTATATGATACGATTTTATTCACAATACGTTTCCCTTGTGAAGCACCATGTGCCTAATCCACCTCTGGGACAAAGAACACAGGCACTTCTTCTCCCTCAACACTTCCAACACGTGTGGTGACAGAAAAAGAAAAGGTACTGGTCCCTGCTCCAATGAAAGACACACACACACACACACACAAAGGTTCCGTTTCTCATTCGCTGAGACAAAAAAAAAAAAAGCCAAATATGGAAAAAAAAAAGCACATATTGAAACACAAGTGCGTACGTGGCGAGGGGAGGAAGTCGCAATGCTATAGAGTTTCTGAGGGACTAAGGAGTTCCCAGTGGCGGCCTCCCATTCCTCAGAGTCGGAGGCATCACCCGCAGAGCAAATGAAAAAAACCAAAATCCAATAACACTATCAGTATCAGTACCAATAACACTATCAGTATCAGTACCAATAACACTATCAGTATCAGTACCAATAACACTATCAGTATCAGTACCAATAACACTATCAGTATCAGTACCGGTAACAGCAACAGTAATAGCATTTGCATTAGAGGCCCCGGGGTGAAATTGTTCTTCACAATCGCTTCCCCGCAGTTCCAGCGGCGGATGCGCCATCCCCACCATTCCTTCCCGGACATTAACCATCTTCCCCGAACCACATGCATTGAACAGTTTCAAAAAGACGAGCACAAACGGACGAAATTCGGACCTGCCGTACATTCTACTCGCAATCGGAATTCTTAAGAGCGCACGACACGTGACACAAGACCACACAATAATGTTCTTGTCCAGTACAACCACGCGTAATTCCCTTTCGAAAGAACAGACACAGAGTGCCTCATCCCCCCACCTCTTTTTTTTTTTTTTTTTATCTTCTCCACTCCCGCAGCATAATGCCAAGAAACCGAAGGAGAGCAAAGCGCACAGACAAAGCCTGACATAGCAGTACGCAGTGCCGCACTCGCACACACTCAGAAGCAATCCGTTGCGTCTTCGTCACTTCTCACTGTGTGTTCCACTAGCGACCCGCTGCCGTGGCGCCAATTCTGCACATCGCAATAACAGGAAAAGACCCCCACAGGCCACATCGCACGTTGCTGCGCAGCTGACATGTGTTGCTAGAGTCTCTGAAGAGAGAAAGTTGGCTTTAACTCAAAAGGAACCGGTTAGAAAGTGAAAGTATTTCACTGGGCAACAAGTAAGGTGTAGTGTAGGCAAAGAGTTCAAGTGCATTGGAAAGGAAATCGCAAAACACAAGATATATATATATATATATAGAGAGAGAGAGAGAGAAGGGGGAAATGGAAAGAAAAAACTAAGTAATTCAACAACACAATGAGTATAAGAAGGAAAAAAGTAAACGAGACGAAAGGATCAACACTGAAATTCTTCAGGAAAGAAAACTCCACCGAGTACATGAAAGTAACGCTCAGCGCGAGTCTATTACGCACACACAGAGACACACACGCACAAGCGCACGCTGACAAACATGAAATAAATAAAATAGAAAGTTAACCTTTTTTTTTTTTTTTCTTTTCTTTTTCTTCTTCCCTCATATGCATTTATGCAAAGCAAGTAAATCCCAATTATAATTGTCTCTGTCGCTGAGATAACACCAACAAATAATTAAAAAAAAAAAAAAAGAAAGCACACATACAATTTTCAGAATCCGCTCTCCTTTCGCCCTTGGTCCAGTGAGTCACTGTGCCTAAGAGGGCCGCGCATCGGGTAAAACATTCACTCCATAAAATAAAACAAGAAGAAATCAGCAAAAAAAAAAAAAAAAAAGAAAAGCTCGACGAGATGTGAAGAAACAAAGCAGTGCAGCATACGTTTATGAACTTGTGCATCTGCATGATTCAGCAATCAAAAAAAAAAACAAAAAAAAAACAGACGAATCACGAGACATAAAAATTGACCTCTTCCCTTCTGTTTCAGCCGCACAGGGGTAAGAAAAATAACAATAATAATAATGATAATAATAAAGAAGTAACAAAAGGGGGTAACAGAAGTAAAGAAAAAAAAAGTCAAGGAGAGGCGAGTACTTGAACAAATCACACTAAACAGAACTAAAAGAAAAAAGGCATAAATTCGATTTCTGCTCGAAGTGTATTTTTGTATCTTTGCACTAAATGCTGTAGAGACACAAACGGTTCTGTCTCTTTTGTTCTTGTTCAGTTATGAAAGAGGCTACTAACCTCATGTCCCAATTCATCCCCTCATTTTCCTTAACACAACGGAACAGTTTCTTCCTTTATCACACACGCATTCCTTTCTAATTCTTTATACCCCCATCCCTTGTTATATATATATATATATATATTTATTCCCTTATGCCTTTGTCTGTTTATGCCTCTCCGACATCCCATGTTCATGCCGTTACATTGTCTTATATCCTTCAGCAGTGCAAGCGAAAGAGCAAACAGGCTTCACTTTAAGACTTGGGTTCTTGAGTGTAAAAAATTATCGCCACCCGAGCAGTCCCATCATTCCTTACCAACACACACACACACACACACACGTGCACACATTTATGTCTAAGCTCCCATACTACTGTAATCAGGATCTTTTTTTTTCTTTTTTCTCTTTTTTTTCTCTTCCTTTTCGCTTTCTTATATTCTCTCTCTCTCTCTCTCTATATATATATATATATATATATATACGACTTGAATTAAAAAATAGAAAAACTCAAAGCAAAGGCTCTGCATAAGTAGAATCAAAAGAAAAAACCTCTGTGTGTGTGTGTGTGACTAACACAGAATTATTTTCTTCTTCATTTTTTTTTTTTTTTGATAAAACAAAGCACCACCAAACAAACAAATTAAGAACTGAACACAAGCAGTCATAACCCCACAGCCACGGGTGGGAGAATTCGGGCGGACATATACCTTACATTCGCTCAAATGGGGCGTCCCCTGCCCGGGGCGAACGGAGGCACGTCGCCGGGCCCCTTCGGCCGCGCAATGCCGAGCCCGGAGGAGAGACAACGCATTTCCTTCCAGTGGCGAATGCCTTTGAAGTCCATTGGGCGCAGTGTCCCCGGAGTCGCGGCCGTCGGGGCCAAATTCGCCAAAGAAGACGGCGTTGGCGGAAGCGCAGGAGACGGCCGACCGCTCACTGGGAGAATGCGCTTCACTGTTACAGTTTCCCCGCTGAGATCAAACGAGAGACCGTACGATTGAGTGAGCTGCTTTAGTGATTTCACCTCATCCTTTGTGAGCGCAGCGCGTTGATACATAAAGCCTTCGTGTTCGGCGCTCAAACGAAGGTCACGAACGAGCTGCTGAAGCGTCGTTCCCCGCTCCCGCTCCGTGGTTCCTTTTTCTTTTTTTTTAAATTCAACCTTCAAGAGGCGCGAACCAATCACAAATCGCTCGAGTCGCAGCTTACTCTCCTCAGCTATTTCTCGGTTCGGATACTTGAAAAAGACGACGTTTTTAAAGACACCTCGTTCCCCACGGTGCAAACGAATATACGATGGCTTATGCGGTATGACCTTCTCGAGCTCCGCAATGATTCGCTCCGTCTTCGTCAGACTCGGAAGACCTTTTAGCACTAGCGACGCGTTCAGCACAGAGCGGTTACGCGAGACCACCATCACCGTTGCCTGTGGCCACTTCTTCTGCAGCAACTCACTCACCTTCTCCGCCTCGGAGCTCTCCGCGAAGAGCAGCGACAGCAGGTGTCCTTTCTGAAGAATGTCCGACGGCATAGAGGGCGGGAGCGCCAAGTCCGGCAGCGGGGCGCCGGGACACTCCTCACTGTCGTCCCCGAGCGCCGCCGCCGCCGCCATTGGCGTACGGAAAGGCGTCACCTCCGCCGACGACGCCGCCGCGGCGTGGGAGCGGCCCGCAGGCAGCGGCGCGGCGTCGTCCCCGCAGCCGTGTCCTTCCGCAGCGGCGGCGGCGGCGCCCGCAGTGCCGTTGCGCCGCTGCAGAAGGACACGCGGGGAGCCGATGTCGTACGCACGCAGTGGCGTGGCGGAGTGCTGCGTGAGCTCCGTGCGTAGCGCGGCGAAGCCAACGCCAGGGGGGAGAACGCAGTTCACAAAGAAGTCGTCCATGTCGTGCTGCTGCTGCTGCTGCGCCCGCCCGCGGCCGCGGCTGCGGCGAGAGCGGTGCGCCTTTCCCTGCGCGGCGGCGCTCTCCGGCTCAGCGGCACTCGCACTGGCGGCGGCGGGGGGCGCCGGGGCTGTGTGCGGGGAGCCGCGCCACGAGACGGCATACATTTCCTTTTGCTTCGCCAGCGGAATGAACTCGGGCAGGACAGGCATCACGGACTTTCTGGACAACTCTAATTTTTTTTTTTTTTGTTATATATATATATATATATATAATTAAAAAAATAAATTTTTATTATGCTTTTTTCACCTGTTTCACTTCTTTAGATGAAGACGGCTCTCGCCTTGTTCTTTGTTTCCTTGACTGCTGTAAAGCGCTATTTTGTTAAAAAAAGTTTTCCCTCTCTATTCAAGAATGAAAAACTTAAGAAAATCACACAGTCGCTTCTCGAACCCCTCTTGATGGCTCTTAAAAAACTTTTTTTTTTTTTTTCAATTTCGTATTTTTTTTTTATTATCTTTTCAGTTTCTTTCCTGACGTTTTTTTTTTTTTTTGTGGTTCTGGTTCTTTATTTGTTTCTTTCTTCAACCCCAATATTCCTATTATTACTGTGCAGGAGATTTTTCCCGGATCTTTCCCAGTCCCTTCTCGCTGTTATATATATATATATATATATGTATATATATATATATATATATGGAAGTGAGGTTTAGTGTGTCGCTCTGTTTCGGATTCACCAAGTGCCCAACACACACACACACACACAGACACTTCTCGAGTGGGAAAATAAAAAAAAAGATAAGAAAGATTCCTTTGTTCCTGCCCGGCGGAGCGCCACTCAACTTCGCGCAACCGACTCCGTCAATTCCGTTGAATATAACGCAATGGCACTGAGGAAAGCTGACAGGGACCCCGCAAGCAATATCACACACACACACACAAAAGTAAAAAAAAAAAAATAGAAAATCAGTAACGGGGAGACTCACTGTGAAGTCTCTTTCTCTCTCTTTTTTTTTTTTTTTTTACTTGTTCCCTTTGATTGGCAAAGACAACAAAAAGAAAACCTGTGGAGGGTAAACTATAATTCGTTATTGTATTCACTCAGTAAACGAAAGAGTTGCGCCACACAAATATATAGTTCAACTTAATTTGATTGCGCAATAACTAAAAAAAAAAAAAAAGAAGAGTGCTGCTGACTTTCAGAAGCTTCAACTAAAAATGAGAGAAGACGCCGCAAAAAAAAAAAAAAAAGAAATAAAAGAAGAAAATAAAGAACAGTATTCGGTTTTTGGGGAATAGTTTCACGAACGCAACACATTGGAGAGCAAAAGAATGAACTCCTTTATTAAATAAAATTATTAAGCACGTTTATAAAACACACACACACACACACATACACATACAGACAAAAATAAAAAGAAATGTCGTAAAGCCTTTTTTTTTTTATCCTTCATTCTTTTTTCCCTTCATCCTTTCCTTAAATAAGATATATATATATATATATATATATATAACAATGCAATAAGCGCGTTGTGTTTTTATTCCTTAAAGACAAATATCGAATCACCTCCATTTCATTTGAAAAATATGAAAAACAAAAAAAAATTCAATTTCATGCACAACAATTACCGATGCGATTGCCGCAATGCCACTGACTAACTTTTGTCCCTCTCTTTCTCTCTCCGAGGCTTATATATATACATATATATATATATATATATATATATATATATATATATATATATGTGTGTGTATGTCTCTTTTAGTTGAGCGAGTGGATGTCTAAATTCTGCTCGGTCGCCATATTCTCATCAAGGAGAAACTTTTTAATCTGCTCGCTCCAGCTGCCCTGCAGCTGAATCACATTGCCCGCGTCTGGCGTTGCGATGATCGTTCCATTGCAACCCCAGCGGCGCTGGAACTCGCGGTTGATGCGGCGGAAGTTCAGCGCGGGGTCGAGGCCCTGCACAGAAGTCACAAATTTCTTTCCTCTGCGCTGCTGCACACGAATGTGTACCTTGTGCTCCCCAAGTGCATCCTGCACGGACCGCTTTTGCTGGTCGACAAGTTCGTTGACAGCGGCGTTCATCATAACTCTGATCGGTTATAATAGATTCTATCACGAAATAAAAGAATTAAAAAAAAAAAAGGAAAAACGCGTAACGGGAGAATTTAAAATAATGAGGATAAACGCAAAAGATAATAATAATAATAATAATAATAATAATAATAATAATAATAATAATAAGTGAAGAGAGCTGTATGTGTGTATGGGGGGTACGGGCAAAGCATACACACAGACACACACACATCACTATCATCATAAAATTTAGTAATAAAAGTGAGAAAAAAGAAGCATAGATTACCCATTGAATGTTGCGCCCATTACAAGGCATATGTTTCTGTTACATGCCACTTGTTTTAAGGCATATATATATATATATATATATATATATATGTAGAGAGAAACAATAAATAGGAGCGTTCAAAAACGAACAAGCAACAACAACAACAAAACCTCCACAATAGAAAGAAAAAAAAATACTCCACAGCATTGCAATGCATCACAAGTAAAAAGCAGAGACGGCAGCATTTGTTTCACGCAAAGTTCAGCAACTCACACTGTGCGAAAAGGCACAAAACCTTTTTTTTTTTTTTACAAGTGATTCATCTACGTGGTCTGTCCTCTTTTATTTATTCTTCTTCTTGGATACTGTTAGCACTATCCACTTGTATTCCCTCACTCGTCTCTCTCTCTCTCTCTCTCTCTCTTTCGGCTGCGAGAGATAGGCTCCTAAGCGATTGTGAATAAAAGGGGGGGGGGTCGACATGAGCGTTCACGGCAAAGGCGCCATTCAGCTCTACGCGGGTTGAGCCTTCAAACTGTGCTATAAACAATGTGCCAAGCACAGCATCTTTTCTGCGCATAAACAAAAAAAAAACAAAACAAAACATGACAGGTACGCTAGAAAAGGTATACCAGGTAACACAGAGAGCGGAGTAAACGAAGGTGATAGCATGAATAAATGAAGCAATATACCCACACAATAAACATGTGACAGAAACCCACTATATATATATATATATATATATATATATGCCAGTGAATGGTTATGTATATAGAGACGCCTAGTCGGAAGTTTATTTGTGCTGCCGCAGCACAGGCGGGAGGCAGTGCGAGAACGACACAATGACAGGCACGCCATACTGTTCGAGCACGGCGCGGTTGCTCGTGAACCGCACGCGGTTCAGCGTGTCGGCGCCTTCCATCCCTTGCCGCCGCGCGCGCTCCCTGCGCCTGCGCTCTCTGTTTCTCCCCGCCGTTGCCGCCGCGGCCGCGGCTGCTGTGCCCTCCGCGTCGTTTCCCGGCGCGGCCCGCGCCTCCCCCGCGCGGCGGTGGGCGGCGGCCATTCGCTCCGCGAGCGGAATCGTCGGCGCGTTCCGCAGGCGCGTGACCGCCGCCGCCTCCGCCGCCGCCTCCGCGCGTTTCCCGGCGCGCTCGCGCCCGCGGCGCCGCTCCTCGCGCTCGGCGCGGAGGACCATTGCCTCCGTCTCGGCGACCTCGCCCTCGAGGACGCCGTCGACCTCCTCGTCGGAGAAGTCGCTGTCCACCTCGTCCACCGTCTCCTCGTCGCTGCCGGCGGCGAAGCTGCTGTCGGCCGTCGCGTCGCTCAGGTCGCGCAGGAGGTGCTCCTCCTCCGAGTCCAGGCCCTTCTCGAGCAGCGCGGGCAGAAGAGTCCCGCGATTCGCGCGGCGCGGGCGACGGGCATCGGCCACGTCCCACGTGCGCCCCGCATCATCCATCAATCCAACACTAATTATATATGCACACACACAAAAAAAAGAAAAAAAAAGAAAAAAGAAAAACTCACAAGAAGAAAGGAAGGCACGACGTACACTGAGGATGGATGGTTCAGTATAAAGCAGAAAAGAGGAGGAGCAGATTTATTGCTACCTAGTGGGTGGAGATTGAGGAGGGGAAGAAAAACCATGTTATCGGCCTTACAATTGTTCTGGCCTTCCATTTCACTCCTTTTAATCGATCTTGACAGTGGTGATGCCCGTCATTCAAAAAACTCTCTCTCTCTCTCTCACTCACTTGCCGTCTGTCAGGAAAGTGCAAAAAAAAAAAAAACAAACCATTTTGTCTTAATGTGTGCGCATATGGACTCATCTTTTACTTCTTTCTCCTTCCGCCTTTCTTTGCACCGCCGCCTGAGCCTTTGCCTTTCACAGGACCACTTTTCTTTGACCATTTACTCCCACCTCCGGATCCCTTTCCGTTTTGCTTCTGCGACTTATCCTTCCCCTTCGCCTGCGCCTTCGCTTTAGACTTTGCGTCTCTCCGCGCACGCGCCATTTGACGCGACGCCGCACGGTCCTCCACGACATTGTTCACAGACTTCTGTAGGCGGTCGATTCGCTCCGTCCACTTCTTCGCGGATTGCCGTTTCTTATTGCGCCGCTTTGCCATTGCCTTCGCAAGACGCTTTGGGTCATCCCGTACCTTTGCACCAGACGCGCGATGCATAGCTGTGGTGAGAAGCTCCGCGTTGCGCTGCTCCACTCCCTCTTTGGACTTCAGTAGCGCACTATGGGACACAGTCTGTCGCCTGGCGCGGCGAAGAAGTGTGGCGAGTTCCCGCACGCCACCGCCACGCTGGCCAAGACTTTTCATTTCCTGAAAGTCAAAGTTGCCAAAGGACAGGTTGACGGGCATGGAGTCGCCAACGGTTTTGTGTGCCGCAGCCGCCCGGTTGCGCGTTTCACGACGGCCATGGAACACCATCACCTGAAAAGTACTACAAAGCAAAGTATAGACGCATAAATACACACAAATAACATAAGGAGGAGGAAAAACAAACAAACAAACAAGTAAAACAACAACAAAAAATAATAATTATATGTAATGGAAAAAAAAATATATATATATATATATATATATCATACAACAACAACCACAACATTTACGTGTGTAAAGAAAGTGAAGAACGTTTAAAAGCAAACAATGCGTCACAAGATGCATCTACTCCTCTTCTCGAGGCAAAAACAAAAGAAAAATAAAAGAAACAGCAACAACCACACCAATAACAACAACAACGAACAAAAAAAAATGCGATAAAGTTTATGTATGTCAATGCTTCTGAGACATGTTTAATTAAATATTAACAAGGATACGCGTACATCGCCTTTCCGACACGACTTTTCAAAAGTGAGCGGCGCGAAAAGGATGAGGAAACATACACTGTGTTATCGCTAAGTAACTGCGGCGCAAGAACGGCATAATCTTTTTCCCGCAAATGATGCACAACAAGAGATCTTTTCGTGACGGGACCTTTGTTCCACCCCGCATGAATATCGTGAAACCGGCAGATACCTTCCTTTACGTAAATAACCTCACGGTGACGGGTTTCGTAGAGCACGCGGCCCAGCATCACATCCTCATGGTCCATATTAAGAGCCTTGAACGCTTCTTGGGTTTCCACACGATATGGCATCAAAAGAAGTTTCTGCAGCGGGACATAAGAGGTGATGTGATGAGCAATGTCACGCGACATGGTGATGCACATGCCACCGACAAAGTAAAACAATGTGCGTGGGTCTCTTTTCCGGGCGGACCACTTCAAGAGTCTTCCCCAGTACACACCAGCACGCGGAAGAGATCGCAAGTCCGCTATGTACTGTGGGGTTCTTATAAAGACATCGTCATCGGCCTTTGCGATATACGAGGCCCGTGGAAAGAGACGTAGAGCGGTGCTGTACCATGTCAAAGACTTACGGCTTACGCCAATCTCTGTCTCCATGCCCCAATAGCCACCGCCGCCAATTCTCTTTCTCGTCGTCGGACGCGCATCATGCAGTGGAGAGGTCAGCACGTCCTGCGTCTCCACAGCCTCGCCCTGCAGCTCTGGGGAATAGACGCACGGAGGCTCGTAGTGCCGCGCAAGCACAAAGAGCACAAGCATGTCACCAGTGAAATTGTTTTTGCGTGTGGCGACGGCACCAAAGAGCATCCACGAGTTTCGCTGCAAGTAGCGGCGCTGTTGATTCACAGGTGTGTCGCGTGACGGGATGCCAAGCACAACGAGTAACTCGCGCTCAGCCCACGCCGATGTTACCTCACGCGGAATATAACAAAGAACCTCTTCGGCACTATTTAGACATAAAATACGTTTATGTTTATGCGGTGATGATCCAATGTGAAGCTGTTGGTCACTGAAGTCCGGGGACCAAGACATTTCGGGACTACTTGACAATATATCCTCAAAAGAAAAGAATTGTATCCATGCCAAGAGAAATACGATGAGAGTCCACAAGAGGAGTGCGGTCCTAAGCGACAGTACCGTCAAGTGCATCCACTTCTTTAGGCTTCAACAATGCAAGAAGAAAAAAAAAATATACAAAAGAAAAAGAAAGTAAAGGAATTAAAAAAGCTAATGATAAAATAAATATGCACTTATAGACTCTGCGTGACCTACCCCTCAGATATCTCCATAAATATAAATAAAGAGACATAAAGTGGAAACCAGCTATGCCTCTGAATTAGATCAAAGGCACACCCGCATCAAAGAAACAAACAAACAAACCATGTCCGTGAGAAATGCTAACAGCAAAATACGTTTCTAAAGACAAAGTGAGGAATGTATCCAATAAAAACTTACGAAGTGGCAGCTTTGACAAGTCTTCCTAATCCTGAAGAACCTCCCGCGAGGAGGAGATCAATGGGGGTGGGGTGGAAAGGCAAAATATATATATATATATATATAACCTTTAACAGAACAAACCCCCCATTCAAGTTTTTTAAAAAACAAACAAACAAACAAAAAAAACTGCGTGCTTCTTTGTTATGGATTCAAAACAGGTAAAGCGGAAAAATACTAATGAGATAAAAAGATTGGGTTCCAGGAAAAGCGTCACTAGTCTTACCGCATTTGAAATTCGCTTCACAAGCTCCTATGGACAAATGCAAGAAAAGAGCTGAGAGAGCGAGAGCAAAAGATAGAATAATCAAAAGTAATAAAAGTCTTCATTTTTGTTCTCGCAAGCGCAAAAGAAAAAAAGAAAAAAGAAAAAAAAAAAAGAAAAAAAAATAGAGGATAAAACCAGATACGTGTGGTTCATTCACCACTAGCAATCTGAGTACCAATCCCTTCGCTTTCCTCCTTCTCCCTTTCCTCCTCTCCCGCACAACAGTGCTCACCAAGGCAGAACGCAAGAATCTCTGCCTGTCGCCGCCGCGCATCGGGCGGCAGGCGGTGCCCGTGCCGCTTCATTGCGTCTGCCCACTTTGCGATCTCCGCCTCTTTACTCTTTTCTCCCGAAAGCGCAGGCACACGCTGCGCGCGGAGAGTCCAGGGATCGATCAGATAGTCCGGTGGCAACGCGCATGTCGCAACGGGTAACTTGGACTCTCCTTCCTCGCACCGCATCACTTCAGCGGGTTTTGTGTCATCACTGGAGCTTTCGGCACTGTGGACTGCGGTTCTCTCTGCTTTGTGTGAAACAGTGTGTGGGCGCACCTCACGCATGGCGCGCTGTGGCCACATGTGTTGCTCCATTGCCTCTCGCACACGCACAAACCCGTCGCTGCGACCATAGACCACTTCAACCGGCTCCACGCAGGCCTCGGCTGACCCGGCACCCGCACTTTCACTACACTCCTCACCCGCATCGGCTGTGGTGAGGAGCAATGTGTCGAGACACGCGCCAAGACGCGCATCGGAGTCCTCAGCGCCGGAAACATAAAGTAACAGCGCGACATCATGTGCGGACTCGTCGCATAGCGCCTGGGTGATGTCCGCGTGGGATTTTGGATCCGCGTCCAGCGCGAGTGGCAGTGACGAACCCTTTGGTGCCGATGCGCTGCACAGTTGTAGTGCCGCGGAGAGTGTGCTGCTGGGATGGCCATGCACACCGCATGCACAGGGAGTGGTGAGAATAACAATAGCGGCGAAAGCGCGCATCTGTTCTAAAGTCCGCAATCCGTTGCGGGCAATGGCAGAACGTGCGCCACCGTGACAGTACACAAGGACATTGGACTCAAAATACTTATTCCGCATATTCACTGTCACCGCAGGAACATTGTCTATACCAGTGGATGCTACAGAAAAGACACTGTCCAACTGGTTTGGCGTGGCGGCAAAGCACGCGCCAAGACAAGAGCGCAACAGTGTTTCCTCCTCCAATGCAGTCGGTGCGCATGCCCAGAGAAGCACTCGATTGGCATTTCTTGCGATTTGTGTTGTGTTTGGCGTGGCGGAAAGAACTCGACGCTCCGGCCAAGAAGTCATGTGAAGGATCTCTGCAAGACGATCGGCTCCCATAGTTCCTTCATCCAGGCTCACAAACTCCTTATCTTTAGTTTGATTACTGTTTGGGTCTTCCGGTTCATCACTCATAAAAACCACTTCAATGCTCATGGACTCACAGTAATGCAATTCAGCAGACGACAAAGAGTGTGGGCTCTGCGCTAGTACAACAATTTCTCCAACACCCCACCTCCGAATATTATCCATTAGAAAAGGCAGAGGAATTTTTAGTGTGTCTTTGGGATGCGATGGTGAGCCTAGAGTCAGGGGCCAAGAGACAACAGTCAGCTGAGGTATTCTGTCACTGTATTGTGTAACGAAGAGGTCCACCATGGATGTTTCGAGTAAAGCCGGGTGAATTACCTGCACTTCCACTAGAGCCGTATAATAACTGTTAGCCAGCGCCAGTTTTATCTTCTTTTGCTGAGAGAAGTTTGCGTGATCTTCATTTTCATTTCCCTGAATCATCTCCTTCGTATCCACGGACTCACTTGGTGACTGCGGTGGCCACTCGGCAGTAAAGAATCGTCGATCCGTCGCTGCCTCCGCGAGCCAGGAAATAATTTTTTCTATGCCTTGCACACCAATAAAACCCACCACATTAGGAAGCGCACTATCCCCACGACTATTATGAATAATACCAGGATCCGGGGTTGATTTGCCGCTCGTGGAGATATTGGGCTGAGATCGTTGAGTCCCACGACTCACCTCTGGCCACATGGTGTTGTGCATGATCTGAAGTAGGCGTGCGGCGCCCTTTGCATCACCGCTAAGAATACCGCGCGACTCCGCTCCAGAAGGTATGACCTCATATGCAATGTCATGGAGCACGAGTTCAAATCCATTTTCTATGCAAGCATCGTACCACATAGCCACCCGTTCCGTACCGGAGGGAGCAAACAGCACAACAACGCGAAAGAGGCACGCGGCTGGAACGGTATGCCACAGCACGAGGGTTGGATCCGTTGACTCTTCCACGACAAACACACAACCGACAGAGGACGGCGATTGCTGCAGTATATATTGCACGGATGATCCGGAGGAATGTGCGACCAGTCGTCCAGTTTGTGCACTGGCATGTATCAATTCAATCTGCACTTTAGCGGTAAAGTATTTGTTCGTCACGGTAATGGCAGGGAGGGCTGTTTTAGAGCTCACAGCGCTCGCCACATGCTCTGGCCACCGCAGAAGTTCCGCCGCGAGTTGAAAGGCTGTGTCACAACCAACGGACTGGGATGCCGAGTGATCAATAATAAAAAGATGGCTGCCCTCGCAATTCATAGTCTAACAGTAGATATAAATCTTCGGTAATGATCAATTCCACGACAGAACATGTAGTCGCAGACACACACACACACACACACGCACCAAAAAAAAAAAAGAAGATAAACAAAACAACAACAAAAAAAGAAAAAGAACGCAAAGTAAAAATATCATACTCTAGAAAGAGTCTTGAAAGCCCCGCAAAAAAGGGAGCAAAGTGGAACAACAATAGAATGAATTTATTATATATAAATATACATATCTATTTATATATCGCTTTCTTTATCTTTCGTCCGCTTCCCATATATATATGCACAGAATGTGAGCCCCTTCTTTTACAGATGATGGATCTCTCTTTATAATGCTAACTTAAATAATAACGAGAAAAAAATCTTTTAGGCCATTTACAGTGAAGGCGTAGCCATGATTTTCCCATCTGTAGCTTTTTTTTTTTTTGCTTAATTGTCTGTCTCGAAGAACACACACACACACACACACACACAATTTCACCAAGTCCTCGTACAGCTTTTTTTTTTTTTTTTCTGTTTACACAATAAAGAAAAAAAAAAGGAAAATAAGAAAGGAACCCGAAATTTCTATCCTTCTTTCGTTACTGTGCCATCTTGGTTCTTGGGTGTAGATCACCGTTTAATTGCTTTGTATCTTTTTTTTCTCTTTCGTTTCCAGCTTCATCCCTCTTCTTTACTGTCTCAGCGGTCCATGGATCCAAGAATCTGAGCAATGCGCACAAAAATGTTAACAACACTGATGAACATTTGCAGTGCGTCCTGGACATGATCTCCAGCACCGCACCGAGCCCGTTCAATCATTGCCTGTGTATCCACTGAGACAAAGAGCGAAAAGAGTGCGAGGCCACCATAGAGAATAATAGAGTGCGCAAAGGCCGTGGGGTAAAAGAGGTTGAGGACGGAGATGGCGACCATACCCATGAGCATACCAAACAAAGGGCCTTGCAATGCCAACATGGATGCACGTGGAGCTAGGTACGCAGCAGCGCTGAATCCACAAAAGACTGCGGCTGTAAGAACAATTGCTGTACCAAGCACACCCTTTACCATTGACATCATCACAATAGGGGCAATGGCCATGCCCTCCAGTGCAGTGAAGGCAAAGAAAAGCCCAAGCTTTAGCGTTGGGTTCTGAGGTGGCATGAAGCTTAGCCAAAGAAGTGGCACAAACCCTCCAACCATCGGCAACCAAAACGGTATGGCCTTTCCTAGTGGTGTGGCAAACATGAGAGCAGAACCGCAACCGGCCACTAAGCAACCAGCGCCAAGCAAAGTGTACACACGCGCGAGATGCTGCCGTACATAAGGCGTGAGACTCTCCGCCGTGCTTCCCTCGCCACCGCTCGTACCGCTGAAATTCATCGGAGAATTCTGCGGGCGAATAGAACCCGCGGCCCGCATGAGCCGCGGCGGCACCGGGCGGCACGAAAAAGAACGCACGGGAAGGCACAAGGCAGTGCCACTCGTTGCCACCGCAGCGGGACGGCCGGCAGGCGATGAGTGAAGAAAAGTGCGGCCGGTGCCAATGTGAGATGCGGCGAGCGCTGCTAGAGGAGCCGTGCGCAAGACCGCATGCGTGTTCAGTCGACGTAGCATTTGCAAATTAAGTTACAAAAAAAAAAAGAATATATATATATATATATATATATTTTTTTTTCCTTTCTTAGCGTTTTTTTTTTTTTAATGAATTGAAGGATTAGGGCCTTGTATTTAAAACGCCCCAAAAAGCTACTCCCACAAAAAACAAATATAATAAAAACATAAAATAAAGCAAAAAAAAGTATCTACAGCTTCAAGAAAGCAAGACTTCCGCATGAGTTTATAACGGATCGCAGACTCATGGAAATTTTTTTTTTTTAACAACAGGGAATTGCCCCTTCTTTAAAATACTTCATTTGGTAGAAAGCCCTATCGTTTCAAATGGGATTTCAACAGGAAAGCTTGATTTCATTGTTTGCGCCTTCATAGATACACCCTAATGAGAGAAACAACAACAACTTCACTGCAAACTTTTAGAAAGGCACTAGAATACATATACTGAAAGACAAAAAAAAAAAAAACTATTCGAGAAAAATTAGATACCTAGTTCGATTCATGAAAAGAGAAAAAAGCTAGGCAGCAACTGTGCCACGCACGATGCGCAAAATACGCTTGCTGTAACAAGAACTGAGAGTAATAGGAGGATCCACTCTGCAACCTGCGTCGGCTCCAATGAAAGAAGAACTAGGCGGCGACATGGCGTTGTCCTGCACCACAAGCAACTCGTTCCGCACCACCAAACGCCCCCGCCTCCCCAACACTGGCGCCAACAGTTCCCCTTGCGTGCCGGCCGCCGGGGCCATCCCTTCGGCCCCCGAGGGCGTTGCGGGTCGGACTGGAGTGAGCGATTGCCGCAGCAGTGCCCCCGCCGTCAGCGGCCGCCGCGGCTCCCGCGAAGAGAGAGAATGCGGCAGCGGCGCCACGGACCCGAGCGCCGCGAGCCTCCTCGTCGTGATCGTCGTTGTGGTCGAGCCATGCGGGGAGGAGCCGTACCGGGCAGAGCCGTGGAGCCAGCGAAGCTCATTGCGTGGCCCGTACCCAGTGGGGGAAAAGGACGAAAACAACAAGCGGCCTGAGATATCGATGAAGTTGCACGGGTTACTGCGGTTTCGCACAACGTACCCGGTGGACTTGGGACGCTCCACGGCGTATAAGGAATAGTCAACGGGAGAAACGCGTTTGCCACGCGGATAATGGGGGTTCATTCTTTTTTTTTTTTACTTTTCGTATAAGTTTCGTTTTTTTTTTCTTTTGTTTCTGTTTTTTTTATCTATACTCGCGTCAATGCTCTTGAAGTTAGTCTATCTGACCCTGTAAAGCTTGGCTTAGGATTGAAGTGCACCTCCGTAAGCAAGAGCAAACAAACAAATAAATAAAAGACTGGTATTAAGCAATAATCAAAGCGAAAAAAAACAAATAAGACTATAAAAAAGTAAAAAAAAAAAAAAGGAATAGCCACCCTCACATACACACAACAATGTACACTCCCCTTTTTTCCAAATAAACCATAAACAAGTAGAATAAACTATAAATCCACAACAACAAAATCTAGTATCCATATATCTATATACGCTTATATAAAAGTGTCAGTCAATCGCAAAAACTTACCGTTTCGCCCCTTCATTGCGCCATGCACGCACCGCCACCAACAAATTCAAAACCGTGTGGGCTTCCCCTTCCTCTTCTCGTACTAACTTTCTTTCCCCAACTGGCACTGCGCGTGCCGACACATCTTCTGCAGGGAAAGGCTGCATATCTTTTTCAAACCGTGTTTCCGCTCTCACGCGCAACTGTTTACCCGAATTTGCTCTGCAGGAACGCATGACAAAAAAGC
>JASANW010001309.1:0-54222 GCA_030849725.1 Trypanosoma boissoni
CCCCAATTTAACATCGGAGATGGCGGCCTCCAGGAAGCGTAAACGGCACGCTCCCTCTGAAGACTCGCGGAAATCCACCGCGCGAAACCCGGGGAAATCCAACAGGAGAGGTCACCCGACTTCATCAGAGCGTTCTAGGTATAGAGACGGCTAGGATTAGAACACATAACCTCTCGGTATTAGCGAGATGCAAGACGGTACCGCTTGATGGCCGTGCCTTCCCCCATGGAAAACGCACGAATAAAATCCAAAAAAAAAAAATACGGTTTAAAGAACGATTGGTAGGCAAATACACTAAAAGTAATTATGTTTTAAAAATTTATTCTTCTCTCTTTCAAAGCATTAAAAAAAGTAATCTGAGTGTTTAGCTGTTTTTTAGTTTTAAATATTTTAGACTCCATTGGTTACCTTAATATCTTAATGACCAATAGATACACTTGATGATGATTACCTCGAGACTATAATGCTTTTGATTAGAGTGCCACTAAAAGACATAACATTGTGTGGCAGGGGTTAAAAAAAATAAATAAAGCGTTTATGCTCTTTTTTTAATTAAATTTTGCGTGTGTGGTTGTCCAGTACTTGTAAATTAGATTATAAATGGGCATGTGAAAGAGGAAACATTTGGCGGTACGCCATCTGTACTCTCGGACTTTTAACCCTTCGAGAAACTCGATGGCTTAATGAATGCTACGTGTTTTCAGCAGTGCCGCGGAGGCGTGGATACGCGGGCGCCCTCTACCACGAGGACTTGAGTACCTGAGAAGTACCCCCACTGTCTTAGGGTCCTAAGCACGGTCACAACCATTGTGAACCACTGAAAAAGATTCCATCCCACTCTGCTTCCGCCAAAGGCGGAGGCACCCTGTCCCTACCGTGGTACCACATGTCCCAGTAGAAAGAGCAGGGACAACCATCTTACATGTTGCGAGTTAAACCCCGACCACCATATAGTTGGCAGTGTTTCACATCCAATTAGAAGATCAATGCTTCCTAAACCTCTTCCGCTTTCCATCACCGCACCGGTTAATGGTGCGGAAGAAACCTTAAAGCATATGCTCAGGTGTGACACTCTGTGTCGCTGTAGTAGTCAGCTGCGCATCCCACGGATAGCCCCGGAGGGTCGCGTTTCATGGTCGTTTCTACACAGTATGCGATTGCTCGTGTTTGTAGAGCCAGCTCTCGGTGATTTGGTTTCGGACTTCTAAACGCGGGAGAAGAATAGAAAAAAAAATAAATAAATGATAATAATAATAATTAACGGCGCTCGCTGATATGGCGTTTTCTGTAGTTTCGGACATGTCGAACCCTTCTTTCCCGCTTTTTTTTTTTCTCGTTCGATATCGGAGGGTTCCTTGTAGACAATGCTGTGCGATGCGCCAGTATTTGATCAAAAAAAAAAAAAAGATTTGTAGGTGGACGCGCGATGACCCATCAGGTGTCCTACCGTGGATTGTCGGTAGGAGCTGTATGAGTTTGTAAAGAGAGTGCGGGGTCTGGGGAAGTGGGGGCGTTGGTGTGTGGTATGTTTTTTTGTGTGTTTATGCCTTGTTGTATAAGTTCACTGGAGGTTAACTGCCGTGACCCTCTTTTTTCTTCTGTGTTTTGTTCTATTGATCAGGTGTTTGATGACTCTATTTTGTTGGTGATGGATATCCTGTAATGTCATTCGGTAATGTTGCGGGTTCGCGATGAAGTACCAAGGAGGAAGTTTTTTTTTTTTTAATGTTAGGAAATTAATTTTTGTGTTGTTCTGTCTTTAAGGAGTCCTTTGAGTGGGAAAATAGGAGAGAAAATATTTTTATGAAGAGATACTACACACATCGTAGTGTAGACATGATATAAAGATCTTGCGGCATATAAGCACTAAGCAAACCTGTTTCTACTTTTCTTTTGAGACACGCTATTGATAGCTGTTGATCACGTACACAATCCTTGCACAGAGTCACATACATAAAGTAACAGTTTTTCTTTTTTCACATCATTTTTTTTTTTACCTTTTTGCTTTAATTTATTTATGAAGTTCCGATGCCAATTAAAAACATAGCTAGTGCAAGCAATGACACGCAACTTTTGGCTGTTCAGAAGCTCACTGATCCAGAGACACTCTTAGATGTGATGCTAAAGAAGTTCTCAGAAGGGGATAGAGATGATGCTAATTTATTTACTGTCCGAGTTGTTTTAGCTGGCCTAAAAAATGACGATCCAGATAAATCGTTAGAGAGGGTCATAACTGGTCTTATTGCGTATGCAGTTGAAAGTGCAGATAAAAAAAATATATTTTTAAGAGGTAAGGATACCCCCTCACAAAAACCTTCAGGAATACTTATTGAGTACGATGATTGCTTTATCCAGCTTATGGAGGGATTTGACAGTCATATTCTTGAGTTTATAAAAAAACTTGATGAACACTGTCGAGAGAATGATGCTTTTGTCTTAAGTGCATGTATTTTATTTTTTGCTGATGATATAACGGGCCAAGCGATGTCTTTTTTTGCTCACGTTGATAAAGTTCCGGGATCTGCTGTGGAAGGTGAAATTTCTGAGAAAACAGAAGAGGAGATATCAGAAATGATTGTGGAAGATGTACACAATCTGGTCAAGCTAGGATCACTGGCAATGAATGAGGCTACGAAATTCCGTAAAAGCTTTTTAGATAGTGCTAGAGTAAATTATCCTTTGCTTTTTCCACGTGTTCCGTCGATCAAAATGTACTTGAAGAAAACCGATTTATTTTTTTCCTTGGAGGAGTACGTTGAGGTTTTCGGTTGTGTACCATATTTGTCTAGAGATGTAGAGTTAAATCATCCTGTTGAAGATCCTTTGAAGTTCTAAACGTTAAATTTTGTTGTAGACAGGAGGAATAGGAGACGTAACTGTCGTACATGTACCTGGTGAATCAGCAAGGTGAGTTTTTTTGTTTTTTTTGTAGAAGGTATCTTTTGCGTTCATGTTTTTTTCCTTGAGTTTGAATTGTTTTTTTCTTCAAAACCAAATCCATTCACTATCCTTTTATATTCATATGTTTTTTTTTAAAAAGTAGATAACACATGCCCGTGAAAAAGATCACCAAGGTTCATAAGTTTCATGAAGGCACTGGTGATGACCAATTACCAGTTCTTGTTATTTCAATAGAAAAAGAAGGTAATGAGTTGTATGGCAAAGTAGAAATTGAGTTGTTTGTGAAAAGAACTCCTAAAGCGTGCGATTTTTTACTGCAGAATTGTTTATTCCCACCACCAAGCGAGAAAAAGGGCGCTAAACGCGTTTCTTTTAAACGCCCACGTTTTGTTCGTTTGACAAATGAGTGCCTTCAAGTTGGAGAATATTCTAATATGCATAGTGTGCCTGTTGGCGAGATGGAGGCAGAAATAGGTCGCATTCCGCATGAAGTTGGAGTTGTATCGTTATGTAGGTCATCAGATTCATTTGATGTCTCTTTTTTTTTTTGTCTTACGGATGATAGGGTCGAACTTGATTCATTGGATAAAAGGCATATAGCCTTTGGTAAGGTGATTGATGGGTTAGATTTTATTCTGGACCTTCAGGATGCCCTTTTGCCTTATGTAAAAACTGGGTGCTTAATAGATGGGAACGCTTTCTCTATCGCTGAGATTCTTATGAAATAAGTTAATGTAAAACTTGCGCTGTGATTTTTTATGTGAATTCGTTTCGTCCATGTAATATTATTAGTATAGACAATTTTATTATTATTATTGAGGTACACTGCACGGGTACTTTATACTTAGATTAACGTTTTTTTCAGTTGTTGCTTCTTGCATTCTTTTTATTGTCTATTTGTATAGGTCGATGAGTCACCATAGCCTTATAAGTGAAAGCGCAACATCTTTATTGAACATAGAGCTTATTACTTATGTTGTTAGTAGACAGTTCATTAATAAAGAAAACAGTTCGGAGAGTGCCGAGTTGAATGCTATGCGTGAACTAGAGGAGTTAGGGTTGTTGGTAGGTTTTCGTTTATCGGAGCGGCTTTTGTATCGCGAAGCTTCTCTTGGTGGATCTACTCCACAGGAAGTTGCACGATTTGTGGGGCAACAGGTTTGGAAAGCTCTTTTTGGCAAAAAAGTGGACAGAATGAAGCACATGGACAATATTTATTTTTGTTTGATAGATACGGATTTCTGCTGGATAAAAGGTTTTCCAACACTACAAGTAGATCGTGTAGTATCTACGACTGTGATTCATCCTCCAGGTTACTCCGAAGAGGCAGCAGCAACGAGTGAGGTTGATACTTGCGTTGATCGAAAAATTGGTCGTGTGATAGATCATAAAGATGTTTTGGTTTATGCTGTTGGGGTAATTAGGGGCACTATCCAAGGAATGTCTCCAAATAGTTGTGTGAAAGTTCATGGAGCTTTTTATAAAAACCGCGAAACTCATTTTGTTTTAGACTTTAGACCCCAAGTAACCTGAGAAGCTGTGTTAGGGAATTGCATTTCAAGAAAAAAAAACATTTGTGTTTATATATGATCTGTAAATAGTTGATTAGCTTTGCCAATAGCTTAACGCTTTTCTAATTGTCTTTCATTTTTATATTTTTAATAGGTTGCTTAATTGTTAAACAGTAGAATTCAAACAGAAGAAGAAAAAAAGTAGTATAGGATGCTTCGTACTCTGAGATCTCATGTAATTCCAAGTGGATTTTCGCCGAGGAGGTGCATTGCTTCTCTACAAGTTGAAAAACCGTGCGCAACTCTGGCAGACAAGATTGTCCGAGGTAAAGAAAGTACAGTTTTTTATCCTCACCCATCTTATGTGATGTCTCGTGAGAAGTCTCTCTTCACAATTTGGGTTGACGGGGGAATTTTTAGTATTTGCTGGAAGATGCTCCTACCATACTTTGCTGTAGCATTTTTCTTTAAAGCGTAGGATTATATATGTGTTGAATTATATTATCTTGTGTACTTGAGAATTTTTCGGGAGTTATGTTACGAAAAAAATAAAATAAAATAAAGGCAACTTTTTTAAAAACGCGTGCATTCTAAAGAAACGTTTTTTTTTAGGTGTGAGGTTCTTTAAGTATCTATATTTGCTTGTTTTTTTTTTATTGTTCTTACTTTTTTTTTGCTCGTATGTTCTTTTTTTCTTTTGGATAGGTAAATGAAAAACAAATTATGAGATGCTCTCGAGCGGTGCACTGGAGCGTCAGCGCCCCCAAAAGTTTTGCGGTTTATCCCTTGCCATCTGTTATGGATGCGGTGTCCTTTGTGAAATTTGTTCGTTCTCGTACTGTTAAATTTGTAAATATGTTGGAAAAAGAAGCTTTAACTAAGGATTCTGGACTACGCTCTAAGGCTTTTGATACTAACGTCACAGAGAATGTTAGGAAGATGCTGGATCCTCTTCTTTATTTGCAAGTGAAAGACGTTCAGAGGTTGATATGGGAGAAGTACAAACTTAACGATGAGCGGTTAATGACGTGTCTTGTACCGTATCAACTAGGGGCCAATATTATTATGGGAAGATTACCAAGCGATCTGAAAAAGAAATGTGTAATAGAACTTAAAGAAGAGGAAATACGCATTGAACAAGGAAATCTAGGTGACGTCCCAAATAAATACATACAATGGACAGAGACGGATGTCTTTGTCTCTACTGGAATAAATTATCTTCGACGATTATCGAAATGCCAACGCAAGAGGATACCAATTTGTGCAGTTATAGGACATAGTCGTCACGGAAAAACAACGTTGCTAGATGCTTTACAGGGCACCGATTTTGCCCATGAAGAATCTAAGGGTAGCACACAATCTTTGCGGGTTTTTACAGCACGTTCACCTAGAGATTTAAGCACTTCTGTGACTTTTTTGGATACTCCTGGGATTCGTTTGTTTGTAGAGACTCGTCTGCACGCTCATATTGTAGCAGATTTTGTTTTATTGCTTGTATCTCTTGTAGAAGGTGTAGAAAGTCAAACGTATGAGGCAATTAAAATTGCTTTAAATGTTGATAAACCGATATTTGTAGTTTTCAACAAAATAGATCTTTTTACAGACCCTCTTAAGGCGGCACAAGCTATTTCTAAGGCACTTTCTGACCTACATAGTGCTGGCTTAAATGTTGAAATGATAAAAAAGACTAAACATATTGAAATGTTAAGAGAAATTGAATCTCCTACAGTTGCTGATGAAATGGTTCCTGTGAAGAAGAAAAAGGATCTCTCTGAGCTTTTTGCCCCTATGAAATGTGTAAATTCTAATTATAGAGGCAGCAGAAAAAATCCTGTTGTAGATCTTAATCGGAAATGCGTTGGTATATGCATCTCCGCAAAAGAGCGAAAAAATTTTGATCTTCTTTGGTCGATAATGGAGTTAGCTACTCTGACGTATCCACCTCTTTGCCAAAGCACATCTTCCGATTATAAATCTCATAAGTGCTCAGTGCAGGCTGTGATATTGGAATCGTCCAAACATCTTTTTGATGAAGAGGTTTTTAGAGTGAATAAGTATCGTCAACGAATTCAAAGAAGGCAAGATGCAATGTGCGAAAAACGACAGAGACAATTTGAGCAAAACAGCATCTCTGTCAGAATTCATTCTGTTTTATCGGCTGCAAGAGGGAAGGCGTTTAGCTCAAATCCAACGAGTTCCAATTGCCTTGTGCTTACAGTGATTGTAAAGGAAGGCTGTATCACTAGAGGAATGCCTTTTCTGGCGGATCAAAGTAGGGGATGTGTTGAGTTTATGGTAGATGCACTCGGTAACCCTATAGATGAAGCTTTACCAGGTATGGCCGTTACCGTTGTTGATGTCCACAGCAATACTGGATGCCCTGGAGTGGGAACACATTTGCTATCAATGCCTTCTATAAAGGAGAGAGATCGCATATTTGAGTACAGACGCTTACTTCAATGGTACGTTGAGTGCTTTCCCAATCGTTTGAATTTGCTTCGTCCAAGAGGAATGAATGTTTTATTTGCACACCTTGGTGATTATGGTCAGCTTGGAAACACATCTTCTCTTGATTATCAGTTACTTTACGGACCACTACAGCGTGCTACATCATCGGGGGACAACAGCTCAGCGTTAGCAAACAAGAGTTTAGGACAGTACCTTATCGAAAAAAACGCGGAAGATAGTGCCGGAAGTGAACCAGTATTAGCTATACAAGAAGATAAAAACAAAATTATGGAAGATGATCTTCGAGAATCCTTGCTGACGACGTGGAAAGATTTACAACCCCGCACTCAGCCGCAAAATCAAGAAGAATTTGATAAATTGTACGAACAGTGTACTCACGTTGGTATACTTTTTAAAGTTGATTCTTGGCATAGTGCTCGCATGCTTCTGCGAGAGGTAACACAACTTGGAACACGTAAATTGTTATTTCAGGTTGTAGGAATGCGTTTTGGTGAACTTGTTTTGGATGACGTATTTTTTTTTCAAAGCTCAATGAAAGTTGTTATTTGCTACCGTACACCTGTTGCAGCTTCTACTGACCTTGACAGATATCTCGAAGCTAATGATACCTGGGTATTACAAACCGATGATATATCCGATGTAATTCTTTTTCTCAAGTGGTGTGCCGTAGCTCTTCATAAAGAACATGCACCCGAAGACTTTGATACAATACATTCAAATAAAAAGCAAAATCATTATATGATCTTGAAAGGTGACGTGAAAAAAAAACCCTTTGATACTGATTCTTCTAAAGAAACGAGACGTCGAAAACTGCTAATCACACCAAATTCTTTGCATTGAGACCTATCGCTAGCTATAAAGGAAGCAAAAATATTCATTGCTCAAATTTGTGAATTTATTTTTAAAAAACATAAATACATTTTGGTTCTTTGCAAGTTTTGATTATTAGCTTAATTATATATATATATATATATATATATATATTTATAAATAAATAACAATTATGGAAACAAGCGTTCTGTCAAGAAGCAGATTAAGGTTTGCTATCTCGTGATGCTCTTTAGTCGGTGATTGCAATTTTTTTTTATCTTTATCAATAAACTTTTTTTCTTCTATCTTTTACATCATTGTTACTGTAGAATGTAAAGGACGGCGATTGTAATGGATACCACAAGAGAGGAATATCTCCAGCGCGCGAGAAAACTACACGAGTCTTCAAAATTTTTTCTCGGCATTAAGGCCTATGAGCGAGCTTTGGATTCGCAAAATATCGACGCTGCATTCAAAGATTTTATCCTGCGTTGCAATGCACAAAGTGTCTCTGCCATTGGAAATAATGCTAAAGTAGCTGAAGATTGTCTGCAATTATGTCTTAAATATTTACAGGATCGTGGTTACATTGTAGGAGATTTTCAAAATCGTGGGGTAGTCACTATATCCAATCAAGAGGACATGAGTATGATGTTTCTTCTATCTTTAACACTAAACAATTGGGGGTGCGTTCTGTTGCGTTTAGGAGATTTAGAGGCGGCTCTGAGTGTTTTTTTTGTTGCGCTTGAAGCCTACAAGGTACCAGAGTTAAGTTGTGCTATCCTGTTGAATATATGTCTCGTGCAAATAAGGAAATGTTCCTTCCATGAGGCCCGTGAAACTGCGACAAGTGTTTTCGAAGAATTGCATGATCTTTCTGAAGGATCTGAAGAATCTGAGAGTTTTTTTGACGCTGAAGAAGCTCGTGACGATTTTCGGGGTCTCCTTTCTGCATTGGCATACCATGTTATAGCAATCGCTGAGGAGTTTATTTCAACAAATACTGCCGATGAGCAATACGAACAAGCCCGACAAATTCTTGTGGCAAACCCGTACCAGCAGTGGTCGGCGGTAATGGAATGCAATCAGCGAAAGTATCGGGCTTTCCTCCAGCAGCAGCGCGAGGAAGCTGTACGGCGCCGTGAGCAGGCGGAGGCGGCAGCGGCGGCGGCGGCGTCACTGGTCACAGCCCCGCCAGAAGGGTTGATGCGTCGCCGAAGAAGGAATTCAAAGTCAGCCAGTGGTCACACTGTTGGACGGGGAGGAAAACAAGGCAAAAAAGGCCACAAACCTGTTTACAATTCCACAATAGAGGATGAACCAATTGAGCTTCCACCAGTGGATATGAATTTGGAGTATGAATTGCGAATTAATGGTCTTTCAAGTTTAGCGGTGTCTATTTTTAACTTAAAGGGAGCTGCTCAACGTGTATTCAATGATGAAGACTTCTTGGAAGAGTTCGAGTCCCCGTTTGTCGTTTCGGAGAACGCATCGGTGGCAAACAATGTGACAATGATTCTGATATACGAAGAGACACCTCTCCAAGTTGCGGATTACATTCAGAGGGGTTGCACTGCTCCGGCAAAAACAATCTGGTCTCTCTATTCACCTAGACAAATGGATGGGTTTACTCTAACCGAAAAAACGAAGGTAAGCGTGGGCACCACCCCATCCGTTGCAGCTAGTTTAAAGCCCTTTATGCCGCCTCCACTTTCAGATCGAGCCATTGAAAATGCCAAACGTAGTGTTGCTGGGCTTGAAAAACTACTTACCCAGCGGCTCACAACGCTGCTGCGGGCTGAGGCCGTGTTTGAGGAGCGATGGAGGGCGACTGTGATGATTAAAGCTTCCCTCGTTTCCTTAAACGTGGCCCAGGGCATCGTGCGGTTGAAGATAGCGATGAAAAGTAAAAGAGCACAAAGAGCGGTCCTCGAGGATATCAGCGCGCGGCGCATTGTACGCTTTTTCCGTAGAATCTGCAGCAGTCAAGAAGATACTGTGGGACTGTTTCCTAATCGCTCTTTTGTCCTATATCGCGAGGAAAAGGCAGCTACTGTGTTGCAGAAGTACGCACGGCGCTGGATTGCAGTACAGAAACTGCGGGCGCTACAAGCGGAGCATCAGGCGGAGATAGATCGGGTGGTTACTGTGCAATCTTTATACCGCGGACGAAGGGCGCGGAGAGAATATCGTGATTACTACAAGAAGTGCTGTGCGGAAAAAGATGCCCAGCGAGAGGACACAGTACGCGAGTTTGCTGCACTGCGTATTCAGCGCGCCTATCGTCGCCACGCGTGGCAGCTGCGCCGTTGGATTGAAATGGGGGATACCAAGACCGCAGTCCTACACCATTACCACAGCTCGCGTGTGTACTACGCGATACTGATTCAAAAGGTTTTTCGTGGCTTCTGCGTGCGGCGAGATTACGGCAAGGAAGTTTACACCCGACGCTGTTACGGACGAAATATGTACCGCACTGCCGTCTTCCACGTGTGCGCAACGCACATTCAACGTGTGTACAGAGGATACCGCGTGCGGTGCCGAACGCGGGAACCGCTACGACGGCGCATGGCGCAGCGCGTGGCGGAGGAGGCGGCGGCGCAGAGGCGCCACGAAGAGGCCGCGGCGGTGACGGTTCAGTGTGCGTATCGCTCGTGTATGGCGCGACGGAAAGCCAGAATGTACCGCAGCGCGCGGGAGCGGGAGCGGCTGTTGCGGCGCCGGCGCGTGTACGTGCCGTTTTGCCTGGAGGAGCAGGTGTACTGAGTGGGGTAATGTAAATTGACGTATATTACAGCGTTTTTCGTTTTTCTTTTATTTACTTATTGTCGCTGTCATTCAGTTTTGCTTTGGCTGCTTGTAATGTATTTCGTTTGACTTTTTACTTCTCATGACACAGTTACGCGAGCACTGTTGATTTTTCGGCAGCTTGTTGAATGACGATGGGGGTGTTTAAACATCACTTACTTTTTTTTTTGTTTATTTATTTATACATGAACTGACATTTTTGCAATGAATTAAAGCTGGATAGTTTGCCTCTTTTTTATCATTTATTTATTCTCTTCTTGGTGGGCTTTTGGTGCCATTCATTGTTCTCTGGAACCTATATATATATATATATATATATATAAACCTCTCAGGTGATAAGAAAATGGGTATCCTGTTTTCCTCAACGAGTCGGGAGCGTAAAGTATGTTCAAAGTGCCTTTCCCGCGGGACACTCTTCCACCCAGTGCTACAATGCATCCGCTGTCAGTTTTACATGTGCGTGCATTGCTCGAAGCCAGTTGCGTCGGACCCGGGCGTAGTACGGTGGCCCCTTTCGTTTGCTTCACTAGCTTTTCAGCAGTCACGATGCTGCTGCTTTTCCTGTTGCAGTTCTTTCCTTACATTAAATGACAAGATTCTGCGGTACATTATGCTATTTCTTACTTACAAGAACCAGGATTGTCTGCTGCGGGTATGTACAAGATTTCAAACAGTGCTTTTTCTTCCATACGATTATACGGAAAATATTGAAGAAAAATATCTTTGGAAAGATCCCGACGACGTTCTCTACGCAAGCCGGAGAAGTGTTGTACTGCGTGGCGTGGACCGCGCCACCGGAGCGAGTTACGCACTGAAAGTTATTCCCAAGTCCCAAATGCTATCGCGCCGCATGTGGCAACGACTACAACAGTACATTAATATCCGTGTGGCTGCTTCCTCCCTCCCCACATGCTTTGCAGCGGTTCATAGCGTCTTTCAGACGCACGATTTCATTGTGCTGGTGATGGAGCTTCTTTCACCCGAGCTGTACCAGCCGCTCTCAAGCCTTATATATGATGTGAGGCTGAGCGAAGCGGACTGTCAGCGTGTCACTACCCGCATCCTTGAAGCTGTTCAATATCTACACGATGACCTGCATGTGGCTCACCGTGAACTGTCGCTTGACGCTATATTTGTCGCAGGCGATAATTTTGAGGACATTCGTGTATTAAGGTTTGTGAACTCTCGCTTTTTGCACCCTTTACCGCACTCGTCTTACCTAAAAGGGGTGAGGCGATGGAGACAGCAGCTCACTTGGACGGGCAGCGGTACAAGCGGTGAAGTTGAAAGCAGCAGCCGTGTAGAAAACCGTGACGATTTCTCTTTGCAATCTGCTGAAACAGCAGGATTGCCAGCAAATGTGGCATTAACAAGAGACATGGTACAATCTGAGGAAGCGCTTGCGGCACGGTATACAGTGAAGCCGCCACGGCTGCGCATTCCAGAAGACTTTGGACTGCTGCGTCGGGCAGAGTTGTACGCACGAGTTGCCCGGGACCGCGAGGCTCAACTGCATGCGGCCGCAACGCGCTCAAAAGGATTTTCACGCGACACCGTCTCCGGGATGCGACACCGTAAGTCGCTCGTGTCGCCAACAGTCTCAACACAGTCAGCGCCATTTCCGCAGTTAAACAAAGGTATACTTGCGCCGGAGTTTTCTGCGGACGATTTGGAAATTGTTGCAACACCCCGTGCGGCTCCTGGCTACGCCGCGCCAGAGCAATGCGCGTCGCTCTGCGCGCTGTCCGTTGTCCCAACCCTTGCGAGACGCGCGGGGGACGTGAAGAAGTGGGATGTTTTTGCCATTGGCGGAATCTTTTATCGGTTGCTCTCGTCTGCGCTGGTCGACGACAGCGAGGACAAGTGCGCGGAGTGGGAGAAGGTGAGTGTGGCATGCAGTGATGAGAGCATTGTGTTGCTGCTGCGCCTAATGCACGTGGATCCAAAGAAGCGCGCCTCGTCCCGTGAGGCAGTCGAACTGCTGGCCGCCGTGGCCCACAGTTAGTATGTTAGTTTAACCTCACCAGTTCATCCGGACACCATTGTGCTGGATAGTGCTAAAACCACGAATATCGGAGAATTTTTTTTTTTTTTCGACCATTATTACGTTGGAAGGCGAAGGACGGTCTAAAGTTGCAAAAGAATGATTATTTTAGATGTGAAGTGGAGACTAAGAAACTCAATAATAAACTCTCTTGTTGGTGACTGTTCACTAGTGTATGGAAACAGAGGGGTAAAAATGTGTACGTCTTACTCAAATTGTTTTAATTACATGTGTTTATAGTTTGTTATTTTTTTTTTTTTTGAAAAATCAAATATTCAGAAAAAAATAGAGGGAAAAGGTCATTGGAGTAAAAACAAAAAAAAAGATTTTACCTTTTGACCAGAAAATACTCGGTACGTCTGAAAGGGGGAGATAGAGAGAGAAAAGAGAGTGAACAGGGAAGAGAAAGTCTACTAAACAACAGCATCAAGAAAGGGATGGGAACTTCAAGCTCGACCATTGACGTGGGCAAGGCTCTCCGTTCGCTTCTCTCCGATGCTCCCTTTCAAGAAGAGCACGTCTCTTTGCTTCTTAGCGTTCCGCTTTCGACCACAGAGCTAGATCACGCCGTTCCGTTTACCGGGCTGCGGTGCATGCGGCATTACTACACATCTAATTTTGCCCAATTGCTTCATAAGCTCATTGAGGTGATTGCCCTCCTTGTGCAGAAGTCTGCTGCGGGCCATGAAGTGCGGGACGAGGTGCCGAAGTTCCACAACGCCTTGCGACTGCTGCGCCGGTTGATGCCCATCGCTATGGAGGACGGGGACACGGCCTGCGAGGAGGTGGAGACTAAGAACCGAACGTCGGGCGAAACCAATGCTACGAATGATGCAAATGGAAGCAATGGGGAATCGAGTGAGGAAAGTGAAGAGACAGATACGGCGGATGAATACGATAAAAATAGCCTTTCCTACTCTTTGCCAAACTTGGAACAAACATCCCGGACGTCGTTTACGAAAAACTTTGTGCAATCCTTCTTTGTTGATGGTCTCGCCTGCGATGAGTCGCAGCGCGATCGTCCGCTGCCGCCTCTTGCTGGACAGGAGGAGCGACCACTGGGCCTCTTCCTCTGTCGGTTATTACTCGACTGTTGTTTTCTGCGTGGTCTTGCACTCCCAGAGGTGGGAGCTGTGCCAGGACCAAGTAAGAATCCAAATCCAATTTCAACGAAGGAAACGGTACACCCTTTTATTGACGAGGCGTTACTGTGGTATCCAGGTGTTGGCAGCTCTTCTTCTTCAACGCCAGCAAGGGCACTGGGTCGAAGCGTAAGCGTCACGGAGCATGTCACGCGCTACGAACTGCTTGAAACAGTCGTCACGTTGCTTTCGTACCCCATGTTCCTTCCCCCAGAGACACGGGATAGGGTATTTACAGAACCCATGCTCAATGTGGAGTATGCGCCACAAATGCCGCTTCTCGTTGCTTCTGCGTTGAATGCGGTGCTGTCTTACCAGCCCTTTGGTTCCATCCCATACATAAGTCACTGGGTTGGAGCAGAGGAAAAAGTTGTTGTCGCTAGTTTGCGCTTTCTCTGCGCTGTCTTATCCGCCCCAGGTGTGCATTTGGAAGGAAGATCGGAACCCGCTCCGGCGACGGTAACTGAAGCAACGGAGGAATTGCCCCTCAGTGATGGGAATAACCCGGTGCTGCCGAAGCCTCGCGTTGTGCACAGTGCAAGGAAGTTCATTCATGATATCTTGCCGTCAGAAGCTCATGTTATACTCACTCGTTTGCAACCAATGATTAGCCTCAAGTTGTATTCCTATCGGACCGTCTTGCCCGATTCTCAGCGGAGATTGCAGGTGCAAAATGAGCTAATGATGCTATTTTGGCGTCTTATTGAGCTTTCTCCGGAGTTCCTTACAGTTTTCTCCCGGGATAAGATGGCACTAAGATATTTGCTTCCAATGGTTGACTACGCACTAGATGCACAACGCAATCTTAATGCATTTTCGCATCTCCAGTTGGTTCTTTTTTTACTGCTTCGGCTCAGTGAAATTCGGTCATTTTGCATACAGTGCAACGCCCCATTTGGTGAGCGTATACCATTTCAGTTCGATTCCGATGTTGTTTCTTATGGTGATTTGCTGCTGATTATGCTGAGTACATTTCTTTTGATGCACCGGGAGATCATCCGCCCTATGCACGGATCATGTAGCGCGATTGTATCAAATCTTTCGTATTTTTTAACGAATATTGGTGCAACGGCTTCTAAAAAGCTAACACTTGTCTTTGCATCTGCTGCTACACGATGTCTCGGTTACGCGGCCACAAGGCACTCTGAGAGTGCCGAGACACGGGCCAGTGTTGCTGACAGTGAGATTGCGGTTGATCAGGTTGTCATGATAAACATTGTGGAGGCTATGGCCAGCGCGCTACAGTACCACGAGCGTGGTTCTATGTCCCTTCTCACAAATCTTGTCACGCATCGTAGGCTTATTGCGGATGTCGAAGAGGCTTTTCCGCCCCCAATGGGGCAAGGTGCCTTATCTGTGGACTTTGTTCCGCCTTTTCTTATTGGAACGCTGAGTGCGGCAGTTAAGGTTGGGAATGGGTTGGGTACGCTGGTCGGGGTGTTGCCTACTCCGCATCCAATCATTGTGAAGAAAATGTACATTACACCAGTTTTGGAGCTATGGGCTTTCTCAACCATGTGGTCTTCCCTATACACCTGCTCGGCGCCTGGGACATTTGGCGATTATGCATCGATCAAACTTCTACGCTTCTCGTAGAGTACACTTTCAACACTTTTTCTTTTTATTATTATTATTGATTTTGCTTTACTTTACTTGCTTTCGTTCTTGTATTTTTGATATGTCGACGCACTTTGGAGTGGAAGTTGGCTTATATGCTAATGTTTTCTTTATATATATATATATATATATATATATATATATATCTGTGTGCTTCGTACAACCATGTTAGATAACTTTATTTCTATGACTCCTTTTGACATTGTATTCATTGTATACTTCGACTTTCGCTTTTTGAAAGTAGGTACTTTACCTGGACCGCCTTCACTATAAAAACTCAAATTGCGGTATAAAAAAAAAAAAAAGATATTTTGCAAAAAAGAAAAACAAGAAAGGAAGTAAAAATACGCAAAGCAATTATGACTTCTTGCCAGGCTGTAAATCCTCCGGATGGTCTAAGGTGTCAGGTATGCTTCGATACCTTTCATAACCCGGTGCAGCTCTTTGCGTGCACCCACATTTTTTGTCAGGGCTGCGTCTTGGGCGCAAATACATGCCCTTTTTGCCGCAACGTTGTGGAGTACGTAAAACCCGCCCCTGTCTCCATCATTCAGGCTTCGTTGTCGCTTCCAGTAATGTGTGGCAGTTGCGGCTGGAAGGGAACACGGGCTGATTCGAAGAGCCATCGTTGTGGCATAACAGAGACACATACGACCTATAGCCAATACCCACAACTCCCCGACGAAGAGCTATACCGCAGGGCAGCGACAAAGGGGTCTCGTGACATCTTTGATGGTCCCGCCCCTGTCCAGGAATCACACGTGGAGTCTTATACTTTACCCCCCAGCTACTCAGCTTCGGACAGTCCTGTCAACGGAATAGTATTTGGGCTCGATTATTTGCAGCCTCCACATAGGTGATGCGCGCGTGCCAAAGTTTCTCTTTCTCTCTTTTTTTTGTGCGTGTGCCGGAAAATTTTGTGAAAATACTTCGATCTCTCTTTTTTTATATCATTGCTATTTCATGCTTTTTGCTTTCAACGTAGAAGATTTTGTTTGTATTTGTTCGGAGACTATTTTCCCTACATATTTATTATTATTATTTTTCAATGTGTGTAGTTCACTCTTGATCGAATTTATATCAAAATGAATGTCCCTAGTGAAAAGGGGCCGCTCGTTAGGATGTATTTGCTTTTTTTTTTTAGCACGTATTACTCATTAATGGTGCCAGAGGCATTGGATCTTTTTTTTTTTTTCTGATGTCACCCTTAAGATCTATTATCTATGCATATATTTCAATAATCGTCTATCTCTCTCTCGATTCTTTTTTTTTGTTTGTTTGTTTTCGAACACAGCGGCTGTGGTGGAAATCTCCTGCGGTTCATGTTCACCGCCACCAACACCGCACCGCAATATAATGTCGCCCCGTCTTCTTTTGTTGCGCCTGTGGTGCCAGACACAAGCGCGCGTCGCCGCGTGCTGTACTTTGTCGATGAGTCTACCACTGCCATTGCGTATGCGGAGGATCACATGATGCGCCCCTCACGCGTTCGTGCGTTGCATTCCCTTGTGAAGTCTCTTGGGTTAGGTGAGCACATGACTGTGTGCCAGCCGCGCCCTGCCACACCGGAGGAGCTGCAAGGATTCCACCGCGTTGCGTACATTGAGTGTCTGCGCTCCGCCACATTCATCTGCGGCAATCCACTCGACCCGCTTGCCATGTCTTATCAAAAAGAATTCGGTGTCCCTGTGTTCTCGCGCGGCGGCGACTGCCCGCTCTTTCCTGAGGTCTGGGAGCTTGTAGCCAGCCAGGCCGGGGCATCCATTGCCTGCGGAGAGGCCTTGTGCCGAGGCGAGGCGGACATTGCCATCAATTGGGCCGGCGGCATGCATCACGGTGCGGCGGCGCATGCCAGCGGATTCTGCTTTGTGAATGATATTGTCCTTTGTATTCAGCGACTGCTGCGGCGCTTTCAACGTGTGCTATACGTGGACCTTGATGTGCACCATGGCGACGGGGTGGAGGCCGCTTTTTATGGCAACACACGTGTGATGACAGTCTCATTGCACCAGTTTGGCAATGGATTTTTCCCAGGCACCGGTGGATACGGCAGCGCCGCCACTGCGCACAGTTTTGCCGTCAACGTTCCGCTCCCTATGCACACAGGCGATGCGGCGTATCTCTTGCAGTTCCGCACGGTCTTATCGGCCGTTGTGAGCTGCTTTGACCCTGAGGCGGTTGTGCTGCAGTGCGGGGCGGATGCTATTGTTGGAGATCTTATCGGCCGACTAAGCATTTCGACCAGTGCCCACGCCATGTGCGTGGCAGACGTGCTGCGATTAAGACTGCCAACCGTTATGCTCGGTGGCGGCGGCTATCATGTCTTTCGCACGGCACGCTGCTGGGCAATTCATACAGCAACAGCACTTGGGCGGCAGGAAGTGCTCCCACAGTACATCCCGCGCAGCGATCCATACTATGAGGAGTACCGAAAGGAGTGTGCACCACACCGCCCAAAACTGCACGTTGCAGTGGACCCACACGTGGATCGGATATTACCGCCGCAATGTGTCTGGACTGACTGGCGCAAACTTTGCGAAAGCATTGCTACACAGATGCGGTACGCTCGACATATACGGGAATCTTTTCTTCGAAGTGTCTCTGATGCGTCCCGTCATCAAGATATGCACAGACTGGAGATAAAAAAAGAAGAAGATACTGAAAAGGAGGATATCCATATGAAAGCCCTTGATTATATTACGAGATCACACAAGTGATAAAGTTGAAGAGAGAACAAAAGACAAATATAACGTCTGGACTTAACGGAGCAAAATATGAAAATGAAAAGAAAACGAAAAAAAAAAAAACAAGCAAACTTGATTTACCAATATGCCTATTTATATGTATATTTGAGACTTCTTTGCTATTAATTTTCTTATTATTATTAGTAGTAGCAATAGTGAGGATAAGGTTTTTATATACGAAGCGCATGCGTCCAATTTTTGTGGCGACGGAATGCAGTGAGGAGATGCAGTGTGCTTTTTGCCTGGATTCGTGGAAGCACCCAGCAGAGGCGGAACCTTGCGGGCATATCTTCTGCAGGGAGTGCGTGGCGGGCGTGAAAAAGTGTCCGATGTGCCGTGAATCTGTGAAATCTCTTAAGAATCCCAACCGCACCCTTGTCAACATGGCGCTCGCAATTCCGGTGAAATGCATGACATGTGGCTGGAAAGGTACCCGCGACCAGAGTAATTCTCATGTGTGTGGTAGTGGTGGCACGGTACCGGCTGCTTCGCCGAAACCACAAGGAGGTCGACTCGCTGTCATAGAGTCCACTGGGCCAACACCATGGGACTTGTATGGACTCTCGCAGTATGAGTACGACCAAATCATGACTTTGTTTATTTTTTTTGACAACGACGATAGTGGGAAGTTGGAGCGCAATGAGGTTGGTCGTCTTGCCCGTTGGTTGAACTTTGCTCACTCCGAGAAAGATATTGATCGCATCTTCCATGATATGGATTTTGATGGAAGTGGTTCATTGTCCCTCAGTGAGTTTATGACATGGCTGAGCTACAACCGTCCCGACCCTAAATTGCTTTACGGACTCACACAGGCTGAATACCATACTGTTATGATGCAGTTTCATATGAACGATAAGAATCAAAATGGATTTTTGGATCAATATGAATTTGTGCAGTTTGCATTACACATGGGTGAAGTGAAGGATGCTGAAAGCGCTATTCGGGTTTTCAAAACAATTAATACAAGTCACAGTGGTCGGGTTGATTTAAATGAGTTTCTAAAGTACCGTCTTGATGAGAAGCGGAGCTACAGTTCAAACAGACAGTTACAACTGTGAGCATGTTTATTTAAGTCTTTTTAAGACTTTTTATACACTTTTTTTTTTATCTTTGAGACAAAGTTGCAGTTATTCTAAACTTTTTGTGTCTAGTTTTTTTTTATTTGTGTTACTTTCTTTTGGGTCTTGAAGTCAAGGTTCTGATGTTTGTGGATTTTGTAAAAAAATCCAAAGATTCGCTGTATAAAAATTCTTTTTTTGTAAATTGTTTTTGTTGTTGTTTGACGGTGTTACATTATTAAAAAAAGAAAAAAGAAAAAAAAAAGACGCTTATGGTTCGTCCTCTTAGAAGGAATTTTCTGTTGGTGTTTCTTGGTATTCTCTGTATCCACGCGAATCCTGACCCCTACGCATTTCCATGTGCCTCTGATGATCTCTTTTTCGATAACGTCTGCCACCCCTCCACCAACACAGAGTTGCGCGACTCTGTACGGTGATGTCTTTTCCTTCTGATTCTGTTCGCGGCCAGTGGCGCGGACGCCTCACCGCTGCAAAGGTGTGGCGGCTACCGATCACTGTGTCTTACCCGCGGCGGCATTGTGCGCATTCTCAGCTGAGCCGAACCATTCCGCCACGGAGCAGTGGATCTGGAGCCCGTGTGGACTTGCGACAGTGGAACTGTGTAGCTTTGCCTGTCTGCACAGAGAAACCCGCGGCAGCAATGACAGGAGCGCGGCCCAACAACAATGGCGGTGGGCACCGCCTCGGTGCTTGTGACTGCATGAGTCATGCGGTACCTCTACTACTCACAGCAGTCGCACAGTTTGGACGATATATGTGGCGAATGCGAGTGGAAAGGCAAAAGACTTCAGCTGTGCGAGAGCACGCGCCAAACGAGGCGGAGAATAAAATGTGTTGTCCCATTCCATTGCTGGTGCTGCTGTGCGAAGAGTCCGGGAAGAGCGGCGAGAGTTTAGGAGTGGGGGAACCCACCTAACCACAGTTATTATTTGCACAGGTTCTCTTTTGATTGTCTTGGGGTTTAGGTTCATTTTTGCCTTTATTATCCTTTTCAAACATACTCATAAACACATACAATAAAAAAAAAAAAAAGGGTTAATTTCATCAAAACTCAAAATGTTTCTCTTTTTTTTTTTTGCACAGTGGATTTTCTCTCTTAATTTGATTTCTTATCTCTCTGTTTCACTACCAGATAATTCCTGGTATTTCACTTTGGATTGTTTCGTTAATTGTTTTTGTCTTGGTTCATAACTATCGAGCAGAGAAAAATATGAGAAACAAGGCGTGGTGCAAGAAGACATGTACCCCAACATAGACTCCTAATTCATCTGCTCACGGTCTTTGTAATCCACGTGGACGAACACGTGTATTTTGTCGTGTTTTCTCCTTATTATTGTTATTGTTGCTTACTTTTTTCTTTTGTTTTTCTTTTCTACTCCATATCTCTGCTTATAGGGAACGCATGCGGCGAATTGAGCGCCTTTCTGAAAGCGTTATCAATCGTATTGCCGCTGGCGAGGTGGTGCAGCGCCCGAGCGCCGCGCTGAAAGAAATCCTCGAGAATGCGCTCGATGCGGGTAGCTCGTTCATTCAGGTCCTTGTGCGGGACGGCGGCATGGAACTGCTGCAGGTGACAGACGATGGCCACGGGATTCACCGCGACGATCTTCCTCTGCTCTGCGAGCGCTACGCAACAAGCAAACTGCGTGCCTTTGACGAGCTCGGATGCATCAGTTCCTTCGGCTTTCGTGGGGAGGCACTCAGTTCCGTTTCATACGTTGCTCGCGTGACAGTCACAACCATGCGTCGCACAGAGAATGCCGCGCTTGCGTGGCGCTCTCAGTACATGGACGGAGTGATGCTGAATGAGCCTCAGCCCTGCGCCGGAAACCCGGGCACCACGATTCGCGTTGAGCGAATGTTTTACAATGCCGCCGTCCGCCGCCGCGCGCTGGGGCGATCGTCGGAAGAGTACAGCCGTATCGTCACAGTCGTCGCGCGCTATGCGCTTGCTTTTCCACATGTTTCCTTTTCTTGCCGCCGGGATGAAGCGAGCGGGAGCGGCGCAAAGTCCGAGCTCTTTTTCCCAAAAGACTCCACAACGCTGGCGAACATTGGTATATTTTACGGTAATGCCACTGCGTCACACCTGCATGAGTTAAAGTGCGCGGGTATTGGCACGTGCAGCTCTGCCGCGGCGGTTCTTTCCGCCCCGGCGGAGGCGGAGGGATGCTTTTGCATCACTGGCTTTACAAGCGGCGCGACACTTGCGAATCGCCGGGCGCAACTTTGCATCTTTGTCAACAATCGACTCGTGGAGAGCAGCGTCATTCGCCGGGCACTCGACACGGTCTACAGCAGTGTCCTCAGCGGGGGGCAGCGGGCCTTCACTGTGCTCTTCATCACCGTCCCCCCGGGGCGCATCGATGTGAACATTCACCCAACCAAGCACGAGGTCGCACTGTTGGATGAGGAAACAATTGTCGCGCGGCTCTCGGAGGCAGTGCGCGGGGCACTCGCAGAGTCCGCAGCGCGGCGGCAGCTCGACTCGCGTCACTTACTTGCAAAGGCCGCAGGTATCGCTGACCGCGCATCGGCAAATCCCATAAGCAGCGGAGGCGGTATCGGCGGGGGAGCGGCGGTGGTGGCGCCTTGTACTATAGTGCGCGTGGAGCCACAACGCGGCGCACTGGATGCATTTCTGAAGCCTACAACAACAACAACAGCAACAGCAGCAGCAACAAATGTGTTTATCAAATCTGAGACGGAGTCATACACCTCGCGCCCGTCCAAAACATCACAAACCATACCGACGCCCACCCCGAATTCAACTCCGCCAGCAACGCAGTCGACCACCACCCTCACCCCGCCACCCGCGCAGGTGTGGACCCAGGAACGGAGCGAAAAGTCATTTGCGTCTCACAATGAGTCCGCTGCCACAGATGACGCGGCATTCACTCCGGTTCCAACGAATTCATCATCGGATGTGCCAAACTTTTCTGCTGCACTACAGACAGTAAGTGCTCCGTCGTTTTCCGTTCCCGTGCCCACTGCTCTATCGGGCCACACGACAGAGGACGAGGGTGAGGATATCATGGCGGACTTCAAACGTTACCGACGTGAAATTCAGGCGTCTGTGAGTGGATGTGTGGAGCCCGATCCTGCTAGCACCAATACCCATGTGTGTAACGAGGAAAGCGAGAGAAACGAGTCGAATGAGGCAAATAAGACAGACACTGCAGTGGTGACCGTTGGCCAGGAGGACTTATTACTCACAAGCGTGGCGACTGTAGTCGAGCAGCTGCGAGCCGCGAGTACTGCCACCGCCTCTGCTCTCTTTGAGGCCTTTGCTTATGTCGGCACGCTGAGCCCGCAGCATTTTCTCGCGCAGTCCGGCACAACACTCTACGCGGTCGACACTTTGCGCCTCGTGCGGCTTGTTGTGTATCAGCGCGTGTTTTTGCGCTGGGCCCACGCAGCACTCCCGGCGCCCCCGCAACTCATTCTGCAGGATCCGATGCGGCTCACCGATTTACTGCACTTCGCCATGCAGCACGACGGTGCCACGCTGCGGACGCATGCGGATAGAGAGGGAGTGGCGAAGAAGACGGAGGAGAAAGAGAGAGAGACAGAGGAATGCGCGAGGCGCGCAGTGAGTCGACTGGACCGTCGCCTGCGCCACTGGCGCTGTATGTTGGAGGAGTACTTTGCTATTGTTATCAGCGCAGACGGGTATCTCCAGGCGCTTCCTTTTGGACTCGGCACATCGTGGCCACCCGTGCCGCGCGTTGTGCCACTGTTTGTGTGGCGCCTCGCGGCGGATGTCCCGTACGGCGAAGATGAAGTCGCGTGTTTCACTGCCATTGCGCGACACATTGCCGAGACACTATACGGGATGCGCCTGCACAGCGCGTGGATGTGTCCTCGCGCTGAAGAAGACAACAACAATTACTGTAATAGTGATGACACAAAGGGTGAAGCACGCAATGAGAAGGATGCGCTTAGGAAAGTTGAGGAGGAGAGGCCAAGTCAGAGGATAGAGCAGAATAGTCCCCCTTCGCTAGGCGATGCAATTCGTTTTGGGCTGCTGCCGTGTGTGACAAGTTCGAAGTTCTTTGCTCCGCCAGCTGACACGCTTATGGACGGAACGCTACATACCGTTGTGTCAGTGGAGGAGTTGTACAAAGTATTTGAGCGTTGCTGAAGCCTTTCTTTTTTTTTTCCCACACTTCCTCTTGCATTAGGTGATTACACAAGTATGTCTATACATTATATATATATATATATATATATATGTATGTATATGTGTCTCTGTAGGCTTTTGTTTTTTTTTGTTCTCTATTGTGTTGTTTATAGTTTTTATTGTTTCGCTTCTCAGATGGTATTTTTGTGCGCTTCTATGTGATGATGCATTGCTTTTCTTTGATTGTTTTTTTCTTTTCGTGCGGGTGTTAATTTTTTCAAAGACATTGCTTTAATTTTTTTTTTATATTACAAATGAAAATTTATCATCGATGCACATCATACACTTGTGTTCATATAAAGCTCTTATAATTTCAGGGCCAAAATTAATCTCTTCCTCCTTTTCCTTTTACACTGCAAAGCTTTTGTTTATATATATATATATGTATATATATATTTTTTGTTTTTCTTTCGACATTTTCTCCTTTTTGTAACGGAGCAAAGCGCACTCCGGTGGGCGAATCACAACAATAGAGTGAAGGAAAAAGCCGAAGAAGCTGAGAGCCACTGCAAAACCATAAGGAGAAATCCCGGTAGAGTAACCGCGTCTCTCCGTGTCGCCCTCTACTTTTGCCCCTCATGTTATCCGCACTGCCCGATGCGCGTTCCATGAACATGAGCGACACGGTGGGCGAGGCGCGCGCTTCCCCTGCGTGCCCGGTGCTTGCGCATCTTACCGCGCGTGGCGCAAAGCCTATTGTGCACGTTCGCGTGCGCCCCACCCTCGCGCACCTTGGCGAGTCCCCGGACCAGAAGCGAGTGTTGTGCCTGGATCATAAGAATATCGTTGTGCGCGCAGGCGGGCGAAATGCACCGGAGCGCCCCGCCGCACGCCCGTCCACGCCGACGCCAACGCCGCAGTCGCAGTCGCAGTCGCAGTCGCAGTCGCGGCGGCGCCGCAGCAACAGCGTTCTCTCCGCGCCGCTCCCGTCTCCCCGTGCGCAGGGACAAACTGTCACCTCTGGCGGCCGGCGCGCGCGGCACACGGCGCCGCAGCCGCCGCGCAGTCTGCCAGCCCCGGACGCGACTCCGCCGCCGGACAGGCGGCGGTACAGCAGTGTCCCGCGGCAGCGGCTACTGCGGGGACGCCGCGCAGCCGGGGTTTCCGGGGGATTTTTAGATGGCTTCGTTACACCAAGGCGCGAGGCGAAGGAGGAGCACTTTAGTTTTGATTTTGTGCACGGCGAGGACGCGACGCAGGATGAGGTGTTTGAGGAAAGTGTGCTGAACTTTGCGGACATGGCGCTCCTCGCGCAGTGCATCTCCATTGTCTGTTACGGCCCAACTGGCAGTGGCAAGACATACAGTATGATGGGCTCGACACAGTCCTCACAGGCCGAAGGAGCGGCATCCGTCAGGAGATCCAAGACCCCGGGAAGTGTCCCTTCTGGAAAGAACAACAATGTCAGTATACGTCGTGCCCCTACGCGCGCTCCAAGTGCTGGATTGACAACAGACGCAACACCGAGCTCGCGCTCTTCCATTCACTCCATGCGCGAGGCGGAGTGGGCTGCCTTTTTGAACAACAGCAATAATAGCAATAGCAATAGCACGCTTGGGCTTACAAGAGAGTCAGCCGCAGGTGCGCAGGAGGCTGGCGACGCGATGGGGCTGTTGCCGCGACTTGTGCGTGTGCTGTTGGACCGGCGCGGAGAGGCCGTTGCGCTCGACCGCGTTGAGCCTTCCGGGGCAACAGCGGCAGCGAAGGGAGCTCCCGTAAAGCATGACAGTGGGATTACAAATCACAATGCCACAGTTACTGGATCCTCACCGGCGCAACAACAACAACAACAACAACAGCAGCAGCAGCTCGGCCTTTCACTAACGCTGCAAGAGCTCGTGTTTTACGGTGTTGAGCTGTACATGGATGAGTTTCATGATCTCCTTGACGCGACAAAGCGCCCCATTCCAAGTATTGGCATCAGTGGCGGACTCGAAGCGTTTTGCCAACGGCTGAATGGATCCGTTGCGACACAGCAACAACAAACAGCGCCGCGCAGCGGCAATATGAAACCGCATAGAACTGTGTCCGCATCCGCATCAACGACGACCACTGCGACGAGTTCGTCTTCTTCCCGTGGAGGAGGAATACTTATTTCGTCCGTCGAAGACCTTCGCCGCTGTTATCGTCTTGCGAGCCGCAACCGCGTGACCAAGACCCACCAGCGCAATGACTCGAGCTCTCGCTCGCATGCGCTATTCATCTTGCAGTTGCGCTTTGACCTTGTTGACTCACGTGATGCGGCGAACGGTGGTGCACCTCCACGCACTGTCTATTCATATGTTGCGATGGTTGACCTTGCGGGATCGGAACGCGTCAAAGACACAAGGGTCGAAGGCGAGGCGTTGCGAGAGGCGCAGTACATCAATAAGTCACTCTCCGCCCTTTCCGCAGTGCTTCTTGCGCTCTACCAGGGATCTAGCCACGTGCCGTATCGCGACTCAAAGCTTACGCAGCTGCTGCGCCCATGTTTGGAGGCCGGCCGCGTGCTGGCACTCGTCCATGTGCCGCCGTGTTCGGCGGATGAGACAATCAGCGCGCTGCAGTTTGCTGAACAAGTACGCCATAAAAGCGTACGGTCACATAATTTTGATGATGCAAACGATACGCTTGTCGAAATATTTGAAGACCTCATCGATCCAGAGCTCCACGCATATGTAGAGGCTTACCGAAAAACGGAAATCAAGCACGCGCAGCTCTGCGCAGAGATTCGTCTGGCATACCTTGCTCGCGACTCTACTGACTCCCCATTACTCCAAAACAACAAAAACAACAACAACGAGGATGCATCGCAAGACAAGAACCATAACGAAGCAGAGAAGGATTATATTGAAAAAAATGACATGGAGTCGGACAGGGCCCGCAGGAGGCGGCGCGAATTAGCTATTAGAGTGTTGACGGCTCGCCACCTCGCTGCGCTTCGTGCCATGGAAGAGGAAATAATGAAGGAGGCAATTTATACGATTGAGATGGAGTACGAAAAACAAGTAGAGGACGCAAAGATTCTCCTCGACGCGAAGGTACACAATCTACAGTCCGTGGTAGAGAAGCAGCGCGCGTGGAATGCGCAGCTCGCTGAGGAGAACAGCCAACCGGTCCTCCGCGATGCATACGCGATGGAGATCACACGGCGACTAAAGGACACTTCCACCGCGGTGACCGAATGTGTGCGGGAAAAATTGCTTCTCACTGAATGCATTCGCGCGGTTCGCCAGCGCCTCACACTACAGGGGGACCTTGAGCGCTGCATAGACGATCAGCTGAAAAATTATCTTCCCCAAACAGGCACGTTGAGTCAACACATCCATCTCCAGCGCTCTGCCTCGCCGCTCGCAGAGGATGCATACGAGGACGAGGAGACACGCGCTCTCACCAAACAGCAACTGCTTCTCGCCCGTGAGCTTTCACTGCTGCGACAGGAGTCCACGTGCTTTGTCCGCGCAGATGAGGTATGGGAAGGTCTCTGGGCACGTGCAATGCGAGAGCAGATGCTTGTCACCGCCATGCGGGAACGTTTGCTGCTTGAGCACGTTGCATTTTCACCGGCGGCTGTGCGATGGGCACTGCGTCGCTGTGGCGTGGGCTCTAGCGTTGCGGCAGAAATTGCCGCAGATACTACAAGACGCGAGCCCCCGACACGGGCCTTTTCTGCTGTAGACGAGGCTGCGGCTGCCGCCATGACAAATATGGGTTCTGTGTCGAGCACATCTATAGACACAAGCCCAGGTGTGAGTGTGCTTCCAATTGCGCCACTGCCCTTCGCGTTGGGTGACAAGGAAGTGGTGCACTCGGGCCGGGCACTGCTCGGCCGACGCGATGACGAGTCCAAGTTACAAGCAGCAGCCGTTGACATGTTGCTTCATGATGGCATTCGCGTGGAGACACTCCCCGCGCCACTCGGCGACCCCGTGACGGGCGGCGGCCGCGGTGATCCGTTTGAAATATTTCGCACACTCCCCAGCGCGAATGTGGGCGGAATTGCCAATGTGAATCCGTACCGCTGGCAGAGCGGAGTGCTGCGCCTTTGCCCCTCCCCCCGCGACGCCTCGTCGTATGCGCTGGAGCTCGTGCAGGGCACCGCGACGCAAGGCGAGCGCCGCCTCTTTTCGATCCCCCTGGGCGAACCGCAGCTGTGCCTCTCCCTGCACGTGCTGGAGGAGGGCGGCGACCCGCTCGTTGTCCTGGAGCTCCGCGGCGCCCCGCCCGCGGCGACGCCGGGCCCCATGCGTCTCACCACGCGCTCCACCGACGCGATCCCGGGCGCCGCTCCGCTCATCCCCGGGGACATCGCACTCGCACAGCGACTCGGCTGCGGCGGGGAGCTCTTGCTCCCTTCTACCGCGACAAAGCCAAGCACGGAAGGCAGTTCCATCGCCTTGCGGTTTTCCGCCCCACGCAATGCACGTGCCGATGCGGTGGAGTGCGTAGTTGCCGCACTCGCTGGGGTGACAGTTCCCACTTGGGGCACTGGAGAAAACGCAAACGATAACACGCAAGCGAGAGGGGATGGGCGCAGTAGAGTGGCGTATCATCACGTACCGTACGTGTTGCTCGGGGGGTACGGCTCGCATGAAGCGACATCTCTCCCGCGCGTACTCGGCGTGTCGCCACTCGCCTACGCATGCACACTGCAGATCACGTTTTACTTCTCCGATGCCGAGAAGTGCAATGATGAGGAAAGCGATGACACATTTAAAACTGGAAACAGCACCGTGAAGGGTAAGGGAGAGGTGGACACGGCCGTGGAGGCACTCCACAGCTTCGCAGCCATTACTATTACACCAATGAAGGACGAGGAGGCGGATAAGGACGCGGACGGCAACAGATTGCTTCGCGGCCTGCAACAGATTCAAGCATTCCGTCTTGAGACGCGTGCGCGCCTGCGACAGCACTTGTTTGACGCGGAGGACATCAAGGCAGAGCTTCTCTACAGCTACTCTGATAATGAGTTCATGCACAGTTCGCACATACGCAACGTGCAGCGCGAGGCTCGTGAGTTCATTGAACTGGAGCGGTCTCAGCTGAACAGTCCTCCCATGTCAGTTCTGCGCGTGACTCCGGCTGTGTGCCGCGAGCTCTGCGGCGCGGCTGTGCCGTGGACATTATGGCAGTGGGCCTACCGCTGGCGCACTTTACAAGACACAGACGCGCAGCGCCCACGATCTACCCTCAAAGATTTCAATCATGACGACGTCATTTATGACAGCTTTGATGGTACTGAAAGGGACAATGTGTCGCCGGTGCGTAGTGTTGAGTGTGATACGTCGATCTTCTTTGAGTCCCTGCCGGGATTTCTGGCTTGTATGGAGATTTAATGTGCTACCATATCAATGTGTAAAATGGGTATTTGGGCATATGATTGAGATAAGGTATGGGGGAGAGTACACTGAAAAGAGCTTGTGCCGAAACCCAGTAATGTAGTATTTGAGTATTACCATTATTCAACTAGTTATTTTGATTCAATTTTCACAAGCTACAAACATAGCTGCGTAGATACTTTGTCTCGAAAAGAGGAAAGTGAAGGTTTAATGGAGAAATGTGAAAGAGAAGAGAGTTTGGGGGTTGGGAGGAGAAGATTTGGTTGGCTTGGAGTGAGGATGGCGGTATACCATAGTGTTTGCTTATTATTATTATTATTATTATATTGTTATTATTATTTTCCACTCTCCTAACCAACGGGATTAGCATGTTGATGGCCATCGATCACTGAGCTAAAGATATATATACATATATACATATATATATATATATATATACATATATATATATACATATATACATATACATATATATATATATATACATATTCATATATATATATATATGGATAATATGCATATGTGGTTAATGATGTGAGTGCCTCCTTGTTTCAGGCAGTGTACTGTTGGTTGGTAAACTATATCGAATCGTAAAGTCACGCTTCTTTTTCTTTCTCTCTTGTGTATTGGACCTTCTATATATATATATATATATATATATTTATATATATGTATATGTAAAGAATTACCGATAAGCACAGTACAATTAAGCGAAAAAGAGTAGCCCGGTGATGGACTCCGACGATGATCTGGACATTCCGCCCCCGAGGAGGGCCGTTACGCTTGACTCGGACGATGACTTACCGCCACCACTGCCCCCGCGCACCGCCGCGCGCCCCATCACACTTGAAGACGACGACGACCTCGAGGTGCCACCAAGACCCCTTGCGGCGCCGCGCAAGAGCGAAAAACAACAGGCGGAGGAATATGAAGAGCAATCCCCGGTGCTCACCAAGAGGATAAACCCGATGAAGGTGTATAAAGAGGGTTTTTTATTCAAGCAGCAGCCAAGCTGGCCGTATAGCAATCAGAAGCGATATTGTGTGATAAAAAATTGTAAGATGTTTTATTTTGACTCAAAGGAGAATATGATTGATGGGCGCCCGCAAGGCGTGATTGATCTGAACAAAGCAGCGCTTGCCAATACTGAAAATGAGGCGAAACTTCCATCGAGTTTTGGCGTTCGTGTGCAACAGGAGAAGGATCAGGAGGCCGCTGGGAAAAAAGAACGTACTTTTATCTTTGCCGTCATGCACGCACACGAATTGGGTGAGTGGAAAGCAGCTCTTCATTCTATCGTTGGCGACCCAGAAGAGGAAGGGAAACAGGTTCACTGGTTCGAAAAGATGACTCAAGGTATCTACTAGAAAGAGTGGAAAAAAAAAAAAAGCATGGGAAAGGACTCTCCAGGCGTACTTTAAGAGTTAATTATATATATATATATATATCCACACACATTATCGTTTTTTCTTTGTTGTTGTTGGAGTTTTTTCCTTGCTTTTACTATCGAGTTTGACGTGTTACGTGTGATGATGAGCAAGACAGCGGTCTTTGGGTTCCTTCCGCTTCATTTGTGTTCTTATCGAATGAAAAAGTAAAAAAAAAAAAAAAAGAAATTAGTCACATACCATGCCCTTTAAAGCGATTTGTTGGCTTCACACGGAATTAGTGTTTTTCAGAAATATAAATTTTTTACTTCTGCTCGCTATGTTTCCTATTTCCCTTTTCTTCTTCTTTTCTTCACCAGTCGTTCACTGACGGAAAAAAAAAAAAAAGTATTTCCCAGAACCATAGCAAGGCGTACGCCCTCCCCTTGTGCATGCACTGTCGATGGCCTATCGGAAATGAGGAGCTCTGTTTATTTGCTCACTGAGTGCGGTACATTGCCGGCTCACTGCAAGAACAACAATAACAAGGGTAAGACCAAAATGCAGAAGAAGAAGAAGAATAAGAGTGGCACAAAGAACATTGAGCGCCGAGGAACCTGAAAGAGACATTCTTTTTTTCCCCTTCAAAAAAAAAAAAAGAGGGAATGAGAGTCATTGGTGTTGTTGAAGGGATTAATGAGCGAGACATGTGTGTGGAAGCCATACATTTGGGGGCGCCTCCATAACTTAATGAGTCTTTAGCGATCGATGCATTAGAATGGTGACGGCAATTTACTTATTCTTTATTATTACTATTATTTAGGTGATTTCGCTTATTTTATTGTTTATATATATATATATATTCTATGCTTTTTTTTTTTTTTGAGAAAATCTGTTTTTTGAAAAAGTTGGTTTATTGTTCTCGGTTTCTGATGCATTATTTCTAAACTCGCTTTTCGAGAGGGATTCTCAGATTGCTTTGCTACGGAAACGCAGAGGAAAAGAAGAAATAATAATGGCGATAAAACAGAAAGCGACTTTGCAGGAACGAGAAGTATAGTACTACGAATTAAAGTTTTTTGTTTTAATAGTTTTTTTTTTTTTTTTTTTTTGCGCGTTTGCCTTTGCGTTGAACTATAGAAAGTAAGAAGAGCGTTTAACACTGTCACACATGTTATGTGTTTTTTTTTCGTGTGTTTTCTCCGCATTGTGTGATGTTTGTTTGTCTGTATTTTTGTGAAGCGGTGGCTTTTAAGTATCTGCCTTGCGGAATTAGACACGGATAACTCCGTCACTTTCCTTGTCGATTAAAAGTGCGACTTTATTGTTTTTTTTTTCCTCTTTTCAGAATAGTGAATTCAAGCAGAAAAAGAAAAAAAAGAAAACACAATAACGGAATTGTAGTTTATGTACCCTTTGCTGTGTACTCTGATACATTCTCATTTTTCTTCTTATCTTTATCATTACTTTGATTCCTCATAGGCACTACAATGAGGCGCCTTGCTGATCGCCTGTGCTTTATTTCAGGCAGAGACTCTTCGATCAGCCGAATCCGTGCGACTCCCACACATTGCCGCTATTTCACCAAAGTCGCTGACGGTCTCTTTGATCGCCTGCGACATATGTATGCCGATTACGAACTTTGGCGTGACCGGCAGGACGACTCCTACGCCTCTGCGTGTGCAGAAGCGGAACAGAATGTCTGCAGTCGCCGCATTCGCGAGACGCCTGGCGCCTGTCCGCGCACTGTTTTGATTCTCCCCGCCGCCCCCACACTGCGCCCCCCGCGCGGCTCAGAACCGGACGCTGTGATGTTTGATTTCACTGCACCACTCGGCCGGAGCGCTGCTGCGCGAGATGCGGTCCTGCGCCACGTGGAGGCAGAGACTTGTGAAGGTGAGGAGAAGACGCAGCAGCGGCGGCGGAGATATATCATTCGCGTGAACTCGCCAGAGTTTGACGCGCGGAATGGACTTTTAGATTTAGAACTTGTCGCGTTGCTGGGCGACCGCATCGAGGCCGTTGCGCTTCCAATGGTCACGACACATACATTTTCCCTTCTGGAGCCGTACGTACACCCCGCGCAGAGGCTGTGGGCTATGTTTGACTCTCCCCGCTCTATTGCGCAAGCCGCCGATGTGTGTGCACAGGGACACTACGCATGCGCCGTGCTTGACGCCCCTTCGCTCTCTGCGACTTTGGGCATTGACTTCTCCCCGGGCTCTGCTTTGCCATCAGCCGATGAGGACATGGAGACGGCTATGCTCCGCGCGTTGCCTGTGCTACACAGCAGCTTTCAGGTGATACTCGCCGCACGTGCGTATGGAATGCATGTGCTTGATGGGCCTTTTGCTGACGCGGCAGACACTGCGGGGTTTGCGCGTGATGCTCAACGGAGTCGACGGATTGGATTTGACGGGCGAGTGATTTCCCACGGAACGCAGGTGGCGGCGTGCAATCAGGCATTCGTGCCAACAGAGACAGAGATGGAGTGGGCACAAGAGGTCTTGCGACACCATTCCCAGTGGGAGCGGGCCGCACGGCTTATCACTGAGCGGTACAGAGATGCAGAAATGGAGAAAGAGGAACAGAAGCAGAAGGAACAAACGACAAGGACGACATCCACCACAACAAATGATGCACATGAAGAAAAGGAAGGGAAGGCAGAGGTGATTGAAAGGGAAGCTTAAAAGGGTATAAAAGTCCTTTTTCTTTGCTCCAGGATGTCCTTCTTTTTCTTTTTTTTTATCGTCTGTGTGTGATTTTCTTTACATACAACGCTATCAAATACAAGATAAAAAAAATGAGTTTTTTTTTCTCTGAAACAGTACTGACTGTAAGGTGCAATCAAAATTCCTTACAAATAAGTAGGGAATTATTACTATTATTATTATTATTATTTTTGAGTCTGTGCCTACCTGCACCTTAACCATTTCCCCCTTTTTTCTCTCTCTATCTTTTTTGTTTATTCTTCGTTGCATTGGATGAATGCCAATAAGCCTTTTGTTGTAGGTCGGCAGATAGAATGGAAGGCGAGTGCCACCATTGCGGGGCAGCTTTCACCAGGCTAACAGCAAAGTTCTGCTCTAAGTGTGGAACAAAGAAAAAAACAGTCTTAAGGGATCTCTCACAGAAGCGCACTCCGGAAATGACGAGTCCCGATGCAAGCGCCGAAGCTCCTGCAGGAGGTGCTCGGGCCACGGCGACATTCAAGCCCAGTAGTCTATTGTCCGCATCGACGCCTGCGAATGGCCCAGGCCGCAGAGGCAGCAACTCGTCCCCCCTGCGGCTGCCGAAGATTGATGCGCCCCCGCAACAAGTGGCCTCACGCAATAAGGCAGACATGGGGACCAAGGAGGAATCGACTATTGACGACGATGGTGGAACCATGCGCCCCACACCGGAGGAGGAAGAAAAGTACAGCTCATGGGAAACGCTGGGCCCGGAGGGTCTCACGCCTGAAATGCTACAGACGAGCAACGCGACGGAGCTTAGCAAGTGGCGCCGCGGGCTTCTCATTGGCCGCGGCACATATGGCTCTGTGTATCTTGGTCTTCTCAATAACGGCTTTTTTTACGCCGTGAAATGTGTGGAGGTCGGCAAGCAGACGGGTGTATTCAGTGCGAAGGAACTAGTATCGCTATCGCGAGAGATTAACATGATGCAACGGCTGAACCACAAGAATCTATGTACGTTTAAGGGGGTTTATTATGATCCAGGCACTACGTCCATATGTATGTTCATGGAGTACATTGGGGGCGGGTCGCTTTCGTCCCTGGTGAAGAACTTCAAGCCATTGCCGCCAGCTGTTGTGCAACGCTGGACAAAGCAACTTCTCTCAGGGCTCCTCTGCTTGCACTCGCAGCGGATTATCCACCGCGACATCAAAGGAGATAATATTCTTGTCGACACTTCCAGCGACCCGGAGAGGGATGCGCAGATAAAGCTTGTGGACTTTGGTGCTGCACGGCGGCTAAGCGATGCGGTGTCGCAGAGCCGAACTGTGATTGGCACGCCGTACTGGATGGCGCCGGAAGTCGTCGATGTGACCGGGGAGGGCGAGGGATACAGCTACAAGGCGGATGTGTGGTCCGTTGGCTGCACGGTAGCGGAGATGTTGACGGGAAAGCCGCCGTGGCCAAGCCGCGTCAACGCGCCGGCGGCCATAATGATGATTGCGCAGGCAGTGGATGGGCCAACGGAGATCCCAGAGGCGGAGGCAACGCCAGGGTGCCTGGATTTCATGCGCAAGTGTTTTGTTCGCGACCCGGTTCAGCGCCCAACCGTCGAGGACTTGATGCAGCACCCATGGATTCTCGGAAATATGGAATAACTATTCTTTCCTGAATACTTATTCTGCATTCCGTTATTGCTGTGCCCCTCTGACGTTATATCTGTTTACTTATATACATATANATATATATATATATATTCTGTTTGTCTTAAGGTGCTCTTGGTGTGCACAACTGTGTATTTATCCCTTTTTATGTGTATGTAGGTGCTCATGTGCTCATTTCCTTCAACAATGTAATCGACTGGGCCATACATACATGTTTTCTTATGACAGTTTATAGTCTATTCACGGTACCGCAGCACATCATCTATATAATGTAACTAGTTTGCTGGGAAAGTGGTGATAGACGATGTTTTTTTGTTTGCCTTGAGTGCCGCCAAATTTTCTCAAATGGTATTGGGTACGAAAATGCAACTCAATTCCGAATAACGCTTCAGCTGTGTCGTTTGCTGCGATGCTTTTGCTTTCACATTTCAGCATAATTAATTTTTCTGTTTTCTGTATGTGCCAATGTGTAATTTTTTAAAACCTCGCCTTCCTTTTTATTATAAGCCTTCTTGTTTCTAAGGAAAGAAAGGGTGTGGAGCATAGTTTTGTTCTCCTCATTCGTTTACTCTTCGTTATCCTATACATGCGTGGGTCCGATGGGTCTACCAAAACATGTCTAGCTGATTTGGATGGCTCTGAGGGACCTCTTCTGCCAACCTCATCTTCTCAAAACCGCAGTTGCACGCATTCTGAACTCGCTCGCTTTGGCGCGTTTATACGTAATATTCTTAAATCTTATCATCTCCTCTCATGGCTGAGCATTATACTTACGCTTGCTTATCATATTTTTCACTTTGCTCTCTTGGTTGTGGTGGTGACATCACCAATTATTGTACTTTCTTTCTTTTTTCGCGAAAACGAAGGCTTGCGCCAATCGCTTCTCCTTGCTGATGATGGAATTGACACTCGTATCGGTAGTGTCTGGTTTCTTGATACCGTTCATCTCACTGGACGTGCCCCGCGAACGGCGGATTTATCGCTTTTTTATCTCCACCAGGCCTCCGCATCAACGGAGAGAACACTCAATCTGGGGCCACATTCCCCGTTGTATTACTCACCGCTTGTTCTTTTATTTTATTACTGCTTTTACGTGATATGCTCTCTGCTCCTACTCGTCTTTGTCACTCACGGAAGGCTCACTGGTCACATAGCGGTGCTGAAGCTCATCATCGCGAGTATGGAGTTGATTTGGTATGTGCAGCACGGCCCCGCGTCCTTCACTATTACCTTTTGGCTGCAGAGTATATCGCACATATTTCCCACACCATGGGTTCCGTTTGTGAAGCTGCAGCAGAACAGCAACTTTAGCCTCCATGTCTATGCCCTTAACATGTCGTCAAGGGAGCCATTTGTTTCCCCTGCACAGATGGAAATATCGCGGGGTTTATACCTCACGCCCAAGATCGCGCCTATTGAAGAGATGGCCTTCTACACATGTCTCCTCTTTATTGCCATTGTCCTCGGTTGCTTCCTGCTGGGGGCGCAGCGTGCCCTTGACGCTCTCCTTGGCATCCGCCCGCTGGACGTGGCCGAAGGCTGCCACCGCTGCCCTGTCTGTGGGGAGGAGTGGAATGCGGCCGCAGATGAGCCGGACTTCAGCAGTGACGAGGGGAGCAGCGACGAGGAACTGAGCAGTGGCGTCGCTCAGATGCGTCGCACGAAGCCGCACAGGAACAATGACGGACTGCGTGGTGATCTCGCTCACGACACAAGTGCAACCTGCCACCGTTGCCCACGGCTCTTTCAGGGTGCATTCCACAATGTCTCCGAAGCAACCGGTTACCGTGGCCTGCTTGATGATGAGAGCGGTAACGATAGTAATACTAACTCGCCTCGTGGCGATTTAGCTGGTCTCTCCAAGATGACAGGTACAAAGTGCGATGCAAACGAAATGCTTGTATCTCAAGCTAAAGAGGCCCAGAGGCCTCTGGTCAACCGCGGCTCTGCGTTGCCTGTTTCATATGGAACTTTGACGAATGTCGAACCTGCTGTGAATTGCGAGGACTACAATTACAACACCGTCCATCAGGGTGTAGTTCGTCCAGGCGACTCATTTCCGTCGCTCGAAGACGCAGGGTGGGTCTCGCGCCTCACATACAGCTGGCTCAATCCTTTTATGAACTTTGTCATTCTCAACGGTGACGTTCTACGCCACGAGCGGTTTCTTCCATCTCTGCCGAATCGTTTCACCTCGCTAGAGCGCATTGCGTCGCCAGCATCGCATTTGTGGATAAACCGCGGGACTCGTATTCTCTCTGGAGCGGGTGGCCATGTCGACGATGGTGCACTTGTCAGTGTCCGCCGCAGTGACGAAGTCGTCGCGGGCGGTTACAATGCAAGATCGGATGACACGACGTGTGTGGCCATTAGCCCGCCAAGCCCGCGCACGGATGCTCAAATTCTTGCGGTGCGACCGCAGAGGTCTGTTTTGGAGGGAATGCTTATGTACGCCACCACCCCTGTGCGGTGGTTGATGGGCCGGGCCTTGACGCACTTCCTCATCGACGAATCCATAGACGAGGCACCCAATAAAGATATCAAGAAGCCCGATGGGGAGGAGGAAGTTGAAGAGAACAGAATGGAGAACGACGGGACTGTTTTGTGCGATGTACTTGAAGTGGACTCGGATTTGCAGGAAATAGATTGGTCTAAGCGACAGCGCAACAGCGCATCGATGGCCTCTTTGTGTTTGGATTTGAAGTCCCAAGGCAATTGTGGTACATCCGGCGTTGGGCTTTTCACGGTTTTCCTCGAGCACTGCAGTGGGCGTCGTTTTGTGTGCACGTGCGCTCCACTGCGTCTCATGGCGGATGCGCTAAGTCTTTCTGTCCCCGCTATTGTTTATCGCCTCATCACTGAGATGGAAGATGGGATTGCTGGTGATCTTCAGGGCGCTTTTAGTGCGTGTGGTGTCTTGTTTGCCGTGCTTCTCGTGCGGGCGTTGCTGCGGCAGGAGTATATGAGTCGTCTGCATCTTGCCTCTGTGGAAGCCGCAACAGCCATAAAGGGACTTATCCTGGAGAAGGCGATGTCGCTCTCACTCGCTCAGCGAAGATACACAGAAGGGGAAGTGATTCATTTAATGACTGCCGATGTCGAACGTTGCCGTTCTGCGCTCTTACACCTTCACAACTCCTGGACAAACCCTTGCCTTTGTGTTGGTGCGCTTATCATGCTGTACATGTATCTTGGATCGGGCCCAGCACTCGCGACATTAGCTGCTGCACTGTTAGCTGCGCCTTTACTGCGCGTAACTGGACGTGCTATGCATCGTGCCCAACACAAACGGACTGCTTCGGCAGTGGACCGTGTGGAGCTCGTCGAAGAGGCCCTCGCGTCAATGCGGCAGGTGAAGGCAATGGGCGCGGAGTCCGTTTACCTGCAACACATTCGCGCGTCGCGACATGTCGAGACACTCGATGAGTCGACAGCCGTTTCGGCCATGGCGAAAGCTGTTTCTCTCGGGGAGGCACTCGGCGTTGTACTCACGTTGACGTGTTACACCGTCTACTACATCACCGGAGGAGCACTCACGGCACATGCTTTGGTTCCATCGCTTGTTGCGCTTGGTTTTGTGCGTGGGGCGGTGGCGGATTGGCCCGGGCTTGTTGTAGCCGTCTCGCGTGGGTTTGCATCAATGCTGCGAATCGATGCGTACCTGCAGCAAGCGCCAGATGAGTTTTTCGGCACAAGGGTAGACCTCTCAGCGTGTTCCGGGATAGCGGAGAGTAAATCAAAACGGGGGACGGTCATCTGTCAAGGCTGTTCCTTCACATGGAAAGATGATAATACACACAAACGAAAGCGCCCGACATTACGCGATGTCAGAATGTTTATTCGTCCCGGTGAGCTTGTTGTTGTGCAGGGACCCATTGGCGCCGGCAAGAGTACATTGCTCCTTGCCATGCTTGGTGAAGTCAACCGCTGCTGCGTCGTTCCACAGACGCCCCACAGCATGAGCGACCCCATCGCTGCAGCGCCAGTGGCGACAGAGGGCCCTGAGGCAAATATGAACACTTTGACTCATGGGAGCCGGATGCGCTCGGTAGATACTTCCATGACATTGTCGGGTACTTCGCGTGTTACGTGTGGACAATACGACAGACAAAAGCATGCAACAGAGGGTTTCTCTGTCTTTGGCCGCGTTGTCTACTGCTCTGAGACGCCATGGTTACAGAATGATACAATCCGCGCAAATATTCTCGCCCGTGACGCGTTCAACATGCGGTGGTACGGTACCGTTACACGAGCCTGTGCGTTACATGAGGACTTTGCTATGCTTGACAAAGGAGACGGCACTGTTGTGGGTGAAAAAGGCGTTCACCTTTCCGCTGGGCAAAAGGCTCGCGTGGCACTTGCCCGTGCCCTCTATGCGCGCGCGGACGTCTACGTGCTAGATAATGTTTTTTCAACTCTTGATACACGCCTGCAAAAGATTTTAACTAAACAAGTATTTCATGGCATCTTACGTCATCGCACAGTCATCTTTGCGACACACGTAAGTCTCAAAGATCTTCAGCCGAATCGTCTCTTCACCGTTCACGAGGACGGAGCCGTCACGGAGGAGGCGGAAGTTATCCCAACAAGCCGCAACGATGTGCAGCTCTTTGCGGAGGAGTGCGCCGAGCCCGTCGGCAATGACTCCGAGGGCACCGGGGACAGTGAAGAACACGGCAGCGATAGCGATACGACATGGAGGGAGAAAAAAAAAGACATTGCCGGTGTCTCTACTTCCGCAAGACGGTTTGTGCGAGGGCGATGGGGTCGTTGCAGCGCATCGCTGCGTGTTTTTCTCACATCTATGGGCCCTACCTCGCTTTGGTTGATTCTTGCTTGTGTCACGCAACAGGTTCTGACGACAAGTCGAGATGTGTGGCTCGCCGTCTGGATCGCCACGCGCCTGACAAGCCCAATGACTTTCTTGCTTCTGTACTTTATTACCGGAGCAGCAGCCGCGGGGTTTGCAATTCCACATATGCGGCTGTTCTTTCATGCCGTGTGGGAGTCTATCACACGTATTCGTTATGGTGTAATCGAACGCGTCTTCCTTGCACCCGTCTCGTACTTTGAAGTAAATACACCGAGCAGTATCGCCGGTATCTTCAGTCGTGATCAAGAAGCAGCCGCTTACAGTATTGGGGAATCGTTGAGTGCAGCGACAATGGCCTTACTACAGTTGATTGCCATCGTCTTTTTCAATGCGGTAGCTAACCCATGGTTTGTGACCATCGTACCCATCACCGCCTTTCTTTTTCAACATGTCGCGGAGAGGTATCTTACCGTCACGCGGCATCTTCGACGCCTTGAAAGTCGTTCGTCGCGCGGTCCAGTTACGATTTTACGTGAGGCGCTTGAGGGCGCGCCGGTGATTCGTTGCCTCGGACTTGCCGATATGATCCGCGAGGAGTACTGCAAGGCAATGGATGTGACAAACCAGGCGAATTTCATTCGTCACATGGCCGACTGTTGGATGGGCTTTCGGCTTGAGTTCATCACGGCGATTCTCACAACCTCGGCGGCGGTACTTGGTGTAATTTTCCCACTGCAAATGCCCCTGGCCTTTGCTGGGATTGCCATTGTGCATTGCCTGCGCGCTTCGGAGACACTTTTGTTGTTTTGTCGCAGCGCAAGCGCGTTCCAGCAGCGTTTCGTCATTGTCGAGCAGCTTCTGCGATTGCAGCATGTCCCAGTCGAGCCACTCACTACCAAACCCGTCGACATTTCCCCTTCCGTCTCAGCGGCATTCCGTCCTGCGGAGTCGGTGCAGCACGGGGAGCCACCGGCACTGGTGCTTGTCAATGTGTGCGCAAAGTACCGCGCGGCTCTTCCGTATGCACTGCAGCACGTGAGCCTTTCCATTCGCCGTGGCGAACGCATTGCACTGATAGGCCGTTCCGGCAGCGGCAAGTCGACCTTCTTCAACCTTCTCCTTCGCCTCGTGGATGTGATCGAGGGCGGTGGCGTCTTTCTCGGCGGCGTCGACGCGGCGACGATCCCGTACCCCGCGCTCCGCCACCGCTTTGCGCTGATCCCGCAGGACCCACCGCTCCTGCGCGGCTCGTGGCGGTCCCATCTCTCGTCCGGCGTGAGCCCCGCGCCACACGACGCGGCGCTGTGGGCCGCGCTGCGCGCCGCGCGACTGGACGCTGTCGCCACTGCGAGCGGCGGACTCGACGCCCCGGCGCGCGGCCTGCGGTTTGCGGCGGGGCGGCGGCAGCGGCTGCTGCTCGCGCGCGCCGTGCTGCGGCGCTCGGAGTTCCTTTTGCTCAATGAGCTCTCGGGCGCCGGGGACGCGGAGACAGACGCGGCAGTGCAAGGCGTTCTCGCGAAGGAGCTGCGGGGGGCTACGGCTATTATTATTGCGCGATGTGTGCAGACGCTCGAGACAGTCTGCGGGCGCGTCGTTGTGATGAATAACGGAACAGTGGCGGAGATCATTGACAACACGAGTGGGATCGCCAGCGCGCAGCGAGCGGGGTCCCCTACGCTTAAACGTAATTCGAGTGGTTCATTCACTAAAACTCTCAAAAGAGCGAGTAAGTAGGTGTTTCTGAGCATATATGTGTATATATGTGTGTGTGTGTGTGTACGAGGAGAAAATGATAACTGTACGTGCGGATAAACTCCAGTATCATCTGTAGGGCATTTATTATCATGGAAATATTCGATTCTCGATGTTTTTTTTTTTTTTTACCCCTTTTCGCCCTATCTATGACTTTCACTCTCTCTCTCTCTCTCTCTCCCTGACTTGCAGCAACAACAACAAGAACAACAACATCAGCAAACTAACAAAACAATAAAAAAGCAAAAAACAAAAACTCATTGGGTCTCTCTCGCCTGTCACGAGTCGCTTGTGTACGGACTGCGTGGCAGATGTGTTGGCGTCGCGCGGGTCTTCTCTGCCGCGCTGGTGCCGCGTGGGGATATGACGCGGCGGACCCCTCCACCGGCCGCACAGCCCTCGAGGCGCGCTACGACGAGGGACTGCAGCGCATTCGTCGCGTCTTTGAACAGCCGCTGCCGCCCCTGCCGCGTGATGGGACGGTTGAGCCTGACCTGCTCGTTGGCTTTGCGCACTATGACTATCGCCTGCGCGATCAGTACCGCGCGGTGCTCGCGGCGGCACTAAATGTTTCCGTTGCGGACGTCCGGCTCTCCGTTGCGTGGAGCGGTCGCTTTGACGCGTCGCGCTTCAATCGCGTGCAAAAGGTCTGCGGTGTGCGCCTGACCCAGCGCCGCGAGACGGAGACAAGAGAGGCAACTGCAAAGGATCCTGAGAGCGAAGCGCGAGTTTCGGAGCTTGTCCGGGCAATCAATGCGCGACAAACGGCGGCGTTTCTCTCTGCGCACATTGTGCAGGCATCCGGCGCGGTGCCGGAGGTGCAGTTTGCCGCCGCCGAGCGCGAGGCCGCGGCCGCCGCGCGACTGCACCGCTGGATTCGCCGAGAGCTGCTGCAGCCGCACCTTGCCGTTGTGGTTGTGCGCGCGGGGCGCGAGAGGGACGAGGCGGTGAGTGAGCGCTGGGCAAAGGCGCTCCACCGCCGCCGCGTTGTGCCGCGCGTCGTGTCCGTCGAGGAAATGGCGCGCGCCGCCGCGGAGGCCGCGCGGGAGGGGCGCCTGGACGGACTCGCGCCCCCGGGCGAGAGCGAATCCAACGCAATCGATGCCCCGAGCCGCCCCGGCGAGGCGACAAGGAAAGGCGAGGACGAGGAGGAGCGGGTGGGGGTCACTCCTCCAGTGGATGACGATGCCGCGTGGCGTGCGTTTGTGCAGCGCGCGCTGCTGGACCGGCACGAAAGTCGCGCAGGACTGCCACTGCTCTTTGTGCACGGCGAGTGCGCGGGCGGGGCGGAAGAAATGCGGTATTTGGTCTCTAACCGAGAGGCTCTCGATGCGCTTCTGCTGCATCCGAATGACGTGGCTTTCAAGCGACGTTTTCTAACTCGATTCCGCGCCTCGCACTCGCGTCTGACGATGGCGACAGAGATGTCATTGGGAGATTGAATCTAACTTTACACGACCGTTGAGTTTTGCTTTTTTTTTTTTTTGTGTGTGTGTGTCTCGTTGTGCACCTAAATGGACGACTGTGTGACGTGCAAGCACGGACGAAACGGAAATTTACAATAATACCATAAAAGCTAATGAGGATATTCAAGGCATAGGATATCTAATACTTTAGTATTATTATTATTATTTTATTTGTAAGTCTATCTTATATATATATATATATATATATTGGAACTCTTTGCTCTTCCTCTTACTTTCTCTCTCACTCACTCACTCACTCACTGCTTCTCTCCTTCTCTCACTTTCTCACAAATGCACACGCATGCTCGCTCGTTCACATGTACATGCACTGATGCACCAATTCCACATGAATCCAATAGCGTCTTTACGATCCGATGGACAGGTGTGAATCGACGCTTTGCTATCGCCTGGCGACGCGCTATGTTCCGAATCAAATGGATTCCTCATCTCTCTCGTGGGGAGCGTTCTTTGGTATGGAGGAGGTGCGCCGCCTCGGTCGCTGCTTTGCTGAGCGCAGCCTTGTGGATGACAACCCCACAGTCACGCGTGAGTGGGTCGTGTACTATGTCTTGGATATCCTCCAGGACCGTCTCCGTTCCAATGAGAGAAATGCGAACAAAAATTTCACAGAAATTCAATCAGTGGAAGGTGCTCAGGTCCTGCGCTTCTACGACGAGATCTCGCAGTGGGTGCACTCCTTCGCCGTGCAGCTCAGATCTCACGATCCACTTTGCGAACTCTGCGAAGCGAGTAACAAGGATCTTCATGCGCTTCTCACGCCAAAAGGTAGCCCTCGCTTCGTACATTCCCATCGCTCCGTTCAATCTCAGCAGTCCCAAGAAAGATCTCAATCCCAGGACACAACGCACTCGCAGGAGACATTGCACTCGCAGGACACATCGCACTCGCGTTCCGCGCACTCGCTTGGACGGCGCGCGGCCTTTAGCCGGGCTCGTTTGATGCTTAGCGAAGTTCTTCCGGATTACTGTGTTGGGGATTCGCTGTTATCCGCGCCAGCACAGACCGGCGGCGCTTCTGACCAGCGGTCCACGCGGCGCGGCTTCCGCACATATGCCGTTGTGCGTTGGAGTGATCTTACAACGAATTTTGTGCGCGACTATGAGCGCAATCACAAGCATGGTGAGAAGTTGCTGTCCTTTCGCCGTATCTGTGACGGAGAGGCATCGCGCGCCAGTGAACCTATTTCCAAGGTGCAAGAAAGTGGAGGAGGTTTGGATAATGAGATATTCTTTACTGGCAATCAGCATGTGTATGCCGCGGACTGTGTGGTGATTGCGCCAAACAGTGGAACTTTAGTGACGGCGAGCCGCGATGGTATTGTCAAGTTATGGAACGGTTCCACTGGCGCCTTTCGGAGTAATCTTTACAACGCGGGCACGGCGTGGGTGATTGGTATGTTTTTTATGCACGACGAGGACTATATACTCATTGCGACAACGAATGCGCAGCTGACTGTACTCGAATTTCCTGACGGTATTCTTGTGCAAAAATACGCGGGTTGCAACTCTGCCACAACTGCCAGTGGAGTTGTGACGCAACTCTCTTCACGCAACACGCAGCGGTACGGCATGCAACCCGGCACGTGCGGGCCGCATCGCGTTCCGTTGCGCAGCGGAGAGTCGCCGAGTGCGTATCACCAGCGCCGGCATATGGCGTATGAGGACGCCTCGTCGCGGGTAATCCCTGCGCGGCCAATTGTTGGCTTTCTTTCCCCAACGGCATGTTGGTTTGAGCCGCAAATGAGTATTTTCTTTTTTGGCACCGCCGATGGTGCGGTTGCGGCAGTAGACCTTGCCGCTGATCTGCGGATTAACGCATTACTTGCCGGCACGAGCACGCGACCTATGCGGTTGACTTTTGCTTTAGATGTGCACTGCGGTGCCGTGGTTGGTGTCTTCTACACATCGTACATTTCTAGTCTCATCACTGCTGGTGCGGACGGGAACCTTCAGCGTATTCCGCTTGAACCAAACGGCAGTCTTGCCGGGGATCCGCGGCGGATTTCCAATTGTGGAAAATCCATTAGTTTGATGCACTGGTCCCCGCCATCCAAGTACTTTATCACAGCCCATGTGGATCGTCGTGTGCTGCTGTGGTCCATTGGTCGCCACTTTGAGCCGCTCCACCGCTTTCCGTCAGAGGCACAGGAAGTGATTGGTGCCGCTCTTCATCCACACCACGGCCGGATTGCGGTGCTGCTGTCGGACAAAACCATTCAGGTATACGACGCATACGGCACCCGCCCGCTCGCTACCATTACACAGCCGCCACAGGAGGCAAACTTTACTGCACGTGAGGCATGGCGTATTATGATGGAGCGCTCGCAGCATGATGAGAGTGGCGTCATTGCGTGGCACCCACATTACGCACGGATTCTCTGTGGGCTTCGCACACCTGTGCTGTACGAAACTGTGCCCACATCGCTTGGCAGTTCGGATGCCCGCGCCCACGGGCATCAGTCCGACACGGGAACAGCTACGAGCGACAGTCACGTACTGCAAGACTCACACCGCGCCGGGCCCCGCAAGAAAGATGGCGATGCGAATGAGACTGCGGACTTTGATAGCGATGATGATAGTGATAAGGATGGCAATCCCCTTTGTTCGTCCTCTGTTTATTCCACCGGCCAAGCTGCGCACCGGAGCGGTGTTGTTGCCCTTGCCTTGCACCGCTCGGGGCGTGAGCTGCACACATTTGATGCCCTCACGTGGCGCACGTGGTCTGTGGACACTGGTGAGCACTTGCGACACGTGGAGGTCCCGCGTGCGGTGCGCCGCGAGCGGTTGCCTGTGCCCCGCGTGACCATTGCCTCTGCCGTGTGGACCTCGTACAGCGCCGCGCGGATTTTGACCGGCGGAGAGGACGGCGCGCTCGTCACGTGGGATCCCGCGACCGGTGCGCCGGTTGCCGCGGAGTCTATGCTTGTCGAACTGGGCGGACTGGACTCGGATGTGGCTGTGTTGCACATGCACCGAAACCGTGTCGTTGCGTGCGCGTCACGCACTTGCCGCGTTGCAACAGTGAGCCCTAGCACCGTGATGCCCAACGGGGCGGAGGAGACCCGCGCGGTGCTCATGCGTGTCCCATCGCTTACGTCCATCACGGCCTGCTGCGTGCTGCGCGAATCGCAACTCTGTCTTGGCACCGCAGACGCGCGGCTTTATTTCTTTGCATTACGCGGGGGGCCGCCTGTCAGTGAGTGCGCACTGAGCAGTAGTGAAAATATTGATAAAGCCGGCTGTTCTGTCGTACAGCTTGTCTTTCTTAATGAACAGAACCAAAGCCTCATCCTCGCCATCCTCGATGGTGGCCTCATGTTCGTGTACTCCTATGTGGGGCGTTGCATCCTGCGCCGCATGCGCATCGCGCGCCGATTTGAGAGCCGCATCACTCAGGTACTGCACATAACTGAAGATGCAAGTCTTGTCTGCGGCGACTCGCTCGGTCGCGTGCAGGTGTATGATGTGAGCGGCTGCACCTCCGCCGACGCGGTAGGCTTTCGCCATTCCTTTGTTGTCAAGATCGCCTTTCAGGGGGCAACGGATGAGATCACCGCGTTTGATGCCTTTGCGAGCAGTGGTCGCCGGCACTTAATCGTCGCGTCGCTTGACCACCACGTGCGGCTCTTTCAGTTTAGTGACGTGGCCGGCGAGGCACTGCCGACTTGGTCGTTTCTCTCCACCCTCCCCCACCGCCCGCGCGCGGCGACTGGTGCCTTTGCGTTTGTCGGCGCCTTTGGCCGCGACCTGTGGGACCTGACGGACCCGGGGACCTTCAGCGGCAGCCCCCCCCGCCCCGCCGCCCCCCCGGCGCTGGACGAGGAGCTGCTGCTCGACGCCATTCTGAACGACGGGGCGCTCTCCCCCGGCGCCTCGCCGCCGCCCGGGGCGACGGAGACGCCGACGCCGGAGCCCGCCGCCGAGGCGCCGCCGGAGAGACCGCCGCAGCCCCCGCACACGCCGTCCCCGCTGCAGGGCCAGCAGGCAGCGCCCGCGGCCCAGCCACGCGCCGCGCTCTTTATTACGGATGTGCGGCACTTGTCCAGATCCCTCCCGTCACAGGAAGACGGCGTGTCTTCGGCGAGCGCCAGAGAGGGGAGTGCGAACCCAATGCATAACTCGAGGTTGTCTGCTGCGCCAGCGCAGGCTCCCACACAGTTGCGCCCAACGTCTTCTGGGAGTGCGCGCTCAGCTGTGCGACACGCACGTGTTTCACTAGTAGACAGTGACAGTGCCACAGATGTACAGCATTCGCGCTACCCTCTGTTGCCCACACGGTTGCAGGAAAACAAAACGTCCCCGATTGCCCCTCTCGTGGATTCCAAGGAACAAACACAAGAACTACCAACGCCACCACCACCACTGCACCAGCTACAAAAAGGAGAGCGAAAGCTGAGCGAATGCGCGCAAAAGAATGGTCTTTCCATGCTGGCGCTCTTGTCGAATCGCCTTGAGGCAGTGCAGCCGCATGGAGTTGCCCCAGGTACCTTTGCCAAAATCCCTGACACAGACGCTATTGTCGTGGAAGAGGTCCGCCAGGTCCGCCGCTCGCGGGGACGAATGGACAGCGAAGATTATCGCATTGCCATAGAGACGCGCCGGCTTCTCGCTGAGCGTATGGAAGAATACCGCAAGCGCCGTGAGGCTCAGCGGCGCGCGAAGAAAAACGGGGTGGGGGTGGCTTCCACACGTCAATTCATCACGCCTTTTGTGCTGCCGAAGCCGAATATTGATGAGCTCGGGATAAAGGAGTGGCAGCAACCCGATACGTCGGAACAGCCTTTAGTGGCATCTGTTGTGGCGCGGCACGCAACGCGCTAAACCCAAAGGGAAACTAACTGTGGTATGTGTGTGTGTGTGAAGTAGGAAGAGCAATGAAATGGGTTACAATGTAGAATAAGTGATTGGCTTGATGAAACAAAGGATTCAATTAGAGCGATGACAGGAAGGTGAAGTGCGCGGAGAAGTATTACTGAAGGCGAGTACGTCCAAGAAAAAAAAAAGTATACATATATATATATATATGTATTTGCGATACGCAAAATCATTGAGTTGCTGCGCATCGGGTCATGTAAATTGTAGTGTTACAGTTTTTTGTTTTTTTTGTATTGTTTATTGGTCGTAACCCTCCAAAAAAGGAAAAAAAAAAGGAACTGGGCTCTTTTTATATATATATATATGAGTGTGAGCGTTTTATCGTTTGTCACTATATGCTCTGTTATGACGTGAGGTTTTTTTTTTTTTTCTTTATTTTCTTCTTTTTTATTATTATTTTTTTTCTTTATTTTCTTCTTTTTTATTATTATTTTTTTTTTTTGTTTTCTTCTTTTTTATTATTATTTTTTTTTGTTTATCTTTTTTTTGTTTTCTTTTCTTGTTGTTGTGTTGGGGGGGGGGGGTGATTTGAGGGTTGAGTCCAACGGTCGAATGGCGTATTTAGTGCCGCGGACCGATTTGGGTGGCGCAAGTGCTTCCCATGTCCATTGCGTACCCGATAACGATACGGAGCTCTACCGCAGCGCCGTGGAATTTGGCGACGTGGAGCGCATTCTTCTTGCGGACCCCCAAAGCGCCGGTTTCGGCCTCGTTGCGCGCGACGAGTCTTGCGGTATTTCTGTCCACAGCCGCGCCGTGCCCGACTGCCCAATGCACTTGATGCGTGCAGAGGCTACCTTGCCCTTTTCGCCCGCCGAGTTCCTCATGTGTGTGTCCCCGCCATTCCGCCAGCACTGGGATGAACACATAATAGAGCTGCGCCCCATTCGCATTCTTCCGCCGCCACCACCACTAAATGCAAAGTCAGAGTCACAGGCGCAGGCGGAAACGCAGGGGACACAAGAGTATAGTGGTATAGTGGATGTGCCATTGGGTCAGTGGTTGCGACCTGGAGAGCGGCGTGTGGCGCTGCAGTACATGGCCATTCGCTCCCCGATTCCATTTGTCCAGAAGAGAGACTTTGAGATGGTCCTAGCGGAGGGGGTGAGGCCAGACGGAACGGCGTGGGCGAAAGCTTTCTCAACGCCAATTGGATACGCAGAACCGTGTGACGCGCGGCAATCCAGGTATGTTCGTGCGCTGTTACTACTCTCTGGTATTCTTGCACAGCCAGTCGCTGGTGGTGGATGCCGGATGATTTACATTGCGCTCGTTCACCCAATGGGACTACTCCCAGCATTTGTTGTTAACATGGTCATCAACGCGCAACTCACATCACTGCGAAAACTAATGAACTTCAAAATGCCATATCCCACTGAGGAAGCGGAAAACGCCAAGAGGGAGACTGAAGACATCAAATACAAGATTACTGACAAGGACGTCTCGGCGGTGCGTAAAAAATCTCAAGGCGTAGAGTTGCCCCGCGTGCGGGTGATACGCGACGCATCCGTAACAGGCACGACACGAAAGAGACAAAAGAAGGGAATTTCAGCAGTGAGAGGAGTCATAAAGAAGCTGCGGTCGCGCCTTTGAGGATTCTTTGAGTAAAGTGAATCAACGGCAGAACGAGTGGCATGCGCTTGTGTGGTACAATGTAGTTTCTATGCGGTAGAGATTTTTAGTTATTGTGTGCTGCTTTCTCTTTTATTATTGTAATCGTTGTTGTTTTCGTTTTTTTTTTTTCTTTGTTTCTTATTATTATTCTTATTATTATTATTAATGTAAGCTGTAGGAAAATATCTAGTGTGACTGTGTGTGGTAGCGAAATAGAAAACCCAATATTGAGCGAGACACCGCGCGAGAAGGTGAAAACAAACAAACAAAAAAAAGTCTACCCAGCCGTTTTTTTTTTTTTTTTCTTTATCAATTGTGTCCGTGTGGAATTGCTTAGTATTAGTGGTGCCTTCCCATGCTAACATCTCTTTCGTGGGTGCCAAAAGGCGCCATGAAGGCCATACCGATTCGCTCCTCCGACAGCCCCGAGACCGTGAGGGCAAAGCTTCGCCAGCAGAACCCTGACCTCCCCCTCGACACAGGGGCGGAGAGGGAAAGCGACGATGAGGCAATCCCCGTGGAGCCCAGCGCCGAGGCGGATAGGAACGAGCGGTTGGGGCCACTAAACCTTGCAGGTGGTGTGGACTCCATTCTCGAGCAAGTGGAGTCCGACGACGACGAGAAGGAGGACACGCAATTTAAGGACACAGACCTTGTATTCGTTGCCGCCTCGGCCGACTCGGAGCAGCCGCGACTTGAGGTTTACGTATACGATGAGCCGGAGGACAGTCTGTACGTTCACCACGACATGGAGCTAGCGGCGTTTCCGCTATCCACCACGTGGCTCACAGACGGCGCCATGTCTCTTTGTGCTGTGGGAACAATGCGGCCCTTTGTGGAAGTGTGGGGCCTTGACGTGATTGATGCGGTGGAGCCGGCCTGCGTGCTTGGCGGGTGCACCACTGTGGGCGACAACTACCGCCGGAGCATTAAGCCACGCATGCTGAAACCGGACTCCCACACAGACGCCGTCATTGCCGTGCGGTGGAACACGCGTGCCCAGCACATCCTCGCCACAGGCAGTGCGGACCACACGGTGAAGCTGTGGGACCTCAACGCGGCCACTTGTGTAGGGACCTACACGGAGCCGGATCGCATGCAGAGCCTGGACTGGCACCGCGACGAGGCAAACCTTTTGCTCTCCGGCGGCTTTGACGGAACGGCTGTGCTGCGCGACTGCCGCGCGCCGGATCACCCGGCGCTGCGCTTTGCTGCCGGTGGCGTCATTGAGCACGTCGAGTTCGCCCCGGCGCTCGGCGGGCGCGCGGTGTACGCCTCGACAAGCGACGGCGCGTGGATGTCCTTCGAGACCCGCATGGGCGCGCAGCCGACGTGGCGTGTGGAGGCGCACGGGGGCGACACGACCTTCTCGTGCTCCCCGCACGTCGCCGGCCTCCTCGCGGCGGGCGGAAAGGACGGGGAGGTCAGTCTCTGGGACGCAAGAGACGCCTCGCAGGCACCGCGGCGCATCGTCTCGAGGTCGTACCGCACCGGCGCAGTGCTTTGCCTCGGGTTCCATCCAAACTCGCCTCACATTCTTGGCGCCTCCGGAAGCCGCGGTGAACCGCTCGTCTACACAATCACAGATGACGTGCAGAGCGTATTCGGGTCGTGATGTGTCTCTGGGGACACAAAAACGCACATACACACACAAAGCAAAAACAAAAAAGGATAAGAAGAGTGAACGATGGAAATGAGTCAGGCAGTAAGAGTCAACCAATCACATGAGTGTGGTGACTTCGTGATAAGTCGAATAAGCAGAAATGCAAGCTATAATATACGTGTGCGTTCTCTGTCTCATAACAATACTATATATATATATATATATATATTCACAAGCAACAAGGTAATGCATGTAGATTGACAGGGAGCCCCTTCAATCGTCCATACTACTCTTTATTCCCTCTTCTATTTCTTTCCTCTCTCTTCTTTTTTTTTATTCTTATCCTTCCCTGTCCCGCACACACGCACGCAAACATATATATATATATATATATACCACTACACTTGTTAGTTTCTTGCCTGTTCTCGAACGAAGCGAATATGAAGATCTTTAAGGACATCCTGACAAACGCCGAGGTTGTGTGCGATAATGACAAGCCCTTCGACATTGAGGGCGACATCGTGTACGTTGTAAAGGGCCGCTACATCGAGATTGGTGGAGAGGACTACGGCATCTCCGCCAACGCTGACGATGAAGCCGCTGAGGGCGCCACAGGAGACGTGGACAGCGCAAAGCAACGCGTCATCGATGTTGTGTACAACAACCGCTACACTGAAACGAGCTACGACAAGAGCTCCTACATGGCTCACATCCGCGGCTACATGAAGAGAATCCTGGAGAACATCGAGAACGAGGATGAGAAGAAAGCCTTCCAGGCCAATGCCGCCGCATACGTGAAGAGTGTCCTAAAGGAAATCGATGAGTACCAATTCTTTATCCCAGAAGGCAATGAGGAGGATCCCGACAATGGTTTGATTGTCTTGTGCAAGTGGGAAGGCGAGGTGCCGTCATTCTACTTATGGAAGGATGGACTAAAGGGTGAGCGTGTGTAAAGGAGTTACAGGAAAACTTCCTTGGATCTACTTTATTTTTCCTTTTCTTTTACAAACATAACAATATCAATTCTAAAAGCTCGTTATTCGACCCCTGTTATCAAAGAAGCAAGAGGAAATCAAGAAAGTGCGAAAATAATTATAAGAAAAAATGGGGGAAAGAGCATAAATGAGGAATTGTAAATAAGGTCACGGGAGGAGTGCAGTAAAAAGAAATAAAGAATCTACGAAAAAAAAAAAAAAACAAGAAAAAAGTACCAACTGCTATCTCTCACAGTCACCGCCCTCAACGATACCACGCATGCAGACGTGAATATCTGCCCTTTTTTGTTAATGGCAGTGTTTCGAGTTTGTTTGTACAGTTTATTTGGGTATTAGTGGCTTTTTTTGTCTTGTTTTGTTTTGTTATTTGCTCGTGCCGTCATTCTCTTTGTGCTGTGGAAGCAGTGCGGCCCTTTGTGGAAGTGTGGGGCCTTGACGTGATTGATGCGGTGGAGCCGGCCTGCGTGCTTGGCGGGTGCACCACTGTGGGCGACAACTACCGCCGGAGCATTAAGCCACGCATGCTGAAACCGGACTCCCACACAGACGCCGTCATTGCCGTGCGGTGGAACACGCGTGCCCAGCACATCCTCGCCACAGGCAGTGCGGACCACACGGTGAAGCTGTGGGACCTCAACGCGGCCACTTGTGTAGGGACCTACACGGAGCCGGATCGCATGCAGAGCCTGGACTGGCACCGCGACGAGGCAAACCTTTTGCTCTCCGGCGGCTTTGACGGAACGGCTGTGCTGCGCGACTGCCGCGCGCCGGATCACCCGGCGCTGCGCTTTGCTGCCGGTGGCGTCATTGAGCACGTCGAGTTCGCCCCGGCGCTCGGCGGGCGCGCGGTGTACGCCTCGACAAGCGACGGCGCGTGGATGTCCTTCGAGACCCGCATGGGCGCGCAGCCGACGTGGCGTGTGGAGGCGCACGGGGGCGACACGACCTTCTCGTGCTCCCCGCACGTCGCCGGCCTCCTCGCGGCGGGCGGAAAGGACGGGGAGGTCAGTCTCTGGGACGCAAGAGACGCCTCGCAGGCACCGCGGCGCATCGTCTCGAGGTCGTACCGCACCGGCGCAGTGCTTTGCCTCGGGTTCCATCCAAACTCGCCTCACATTCTTGGCGCCTCCGGAAGCCGCGGTGAACCGCTCGTCTACACAATCACAGATGACGTGCAGAGCGTATTCGGGTCGTGATGTGTCTCTGGGGACACAAAAACGCACATACACACACAAAGCAAAAACAAAAAAGGATAAGAAGAGTGAACGATGGAAATGAGTCAGGCAGTAAGAGTCAACCAATCACATGAGTGTGGTGACTTCGTGATAAGTCGAATAAGCAGAAATGCAAGCTATAATATACGTGTGCGTTCTCTGTCTCATAACAATACTATATATATATATATATATATATTCACAAGCAACAAGGTAATGCATGTAGATTGACAGGGAGCCCCTTCAATCGTCCATACTACTCTTTATTCCCTCTTCTATTTCTTTCCTCTCTCTTCTTTTTTTTTATTCTTATCCTTCCCTGTCCCGCACACACGCACGCAAACATATATATATATATATATATACCACTACACTTGTTAGTTTCTTGCCTGTTCTCGAACGAAGCGAATATGAAGATCTTTAAGGACATCCTGACAAACGCCGAGGTTGTGTGCGATAATGACAAGCCCTTCGACATTGAGGGCGACATCGTGTACGTTGTAAAGGGCCGCTACATCGAGATTGGTGGAGAGGACTACGGCATCTCCGCCAACGCTGACGATGAAGCCGCTGAGGGCGCCACAGGAGACGTGGACAGCGCAAAGCAACGCGTCATCGATGTTGTGTACAACAACCGCTACACTGAAACGAGCTACGACAAGAGCTCCTACATGGCTCACATCCGCGGCTACATGAAGAGAATCCTGGAGAACATCGAGAACGAGGATGAGAAGAAAGCCTTCCAGGCCAATGCCGCCGCATACGTGAAGAGTGTCCTAAAGGAAATCGATGAGTACCAATTCTTTATCCCAGAAGGCAATGAGGAGGATCCCGACAATGGTTTGATTGTCTTGTGCAAGTGGGAAGGCGAGGTGCCGTCATTCTACTTATGGAAGGATGGACTAAAGGGTGAGCGTGTGTAAAGGAGTTACAGGAAAACTTCCTTGGATCTACTTTATTTTTCCTTTTCTTTTACAAACATAACAATATCAATTCTAAAAGCTCGTTATTCGACCCCTGTTATCAAAGAAGCAAGAGGAAATCAAGAAAGTGCGAAAATAATTATAAGAAAAAATGGGGGAAAGAGCATAAATGAGGAATTGTAAATAAGGTCACGGGAGGAGTGCAGTAAAAAGAAATAAAGAATCTACGAAAAAAAAAAAAAAACAAGAAAAAAGTACCAACTGCTATCTCTCACAGTCACCGCCCTCAACGATACCACGCATGCAGACGTGAATATCTGCCCTTTTTTGTTAATGGCAGTGTTTCGAGTTTGTTTGTACAGTTCATTTGGGTATTAGTGGCTTTTTTTTATGTTGCATGTAGCTTCATTAACTTACCTTTTTAAGTGTTTTCTTTTTTGTACTTTTGTTTCCCTCCATCCGCGCTCATATCTAATTTGTTTTTCTTTGCATATTGCAAGGTCCTTTGTTGCGAGATCACATGCCTTTGATAGGGCTATGCAAATGTCGTGCGAAGGGGTCAACGAGGCTCTTGCCCTCCACTTGGAGCGCACGAGCTCCGGCCGCCTTGCGGAC